>BSAI01000185.1:272673-329874 GCA_036245035.1 Adrianichthys oophorus | reverse complement strand
AGATTAGATTAGATTAGATTAGATTAGATTAGATTAGATTAGATTAGATTAGAAGCGGTTTATTTCAAGCAGACAAGAGTAAGAATGACACATATTTAACACAATCAATCATCACAGATTTGCATCACAAAGGAAAAACAAAACAAAACAAAAAAAAAAAACAATGTATCAGACATAAGACAACTAGGCATCAAAATATATACTGCTATAGGTTTGATATTAAGGAAAATATATGTGGAAATACTATCATATACTTGTCTGATATATTCCCAAAACATGGAAGTTTGATATTATACAATTTTTCTAAAGATCTTATAACTGCTTTGACTGTCTTATTCTTAACTTACAAGTTTCAGAAAAATCAGACAAAACCTTTAAAAGATTCATCTATATACAGTATATCTACATGCCTATATCTATATGGGTTAGGTTTTGGTCATGGTTGCAGTTTGTCTTTTGCCAGCTCAGTGGCCTTGTGGTAGAGTTTCCGCCCTAAGACTGGAAGACCATGAGTTCAAATCCAGGCCAAGTCATACCAAAGACTAAAAATGGGACCTAAACCCTCCCTGCATGACACTCAGCAATAAGGGATTGGATTGGCAGGTGAAACCACCAAATGGTTCCTGAGTGAGACTGTGTCCACAGCTCACTGCTCCCCTGGGGCTAGGGTTAGGTCAAATGTGGAGAACAAATTTCACACATCTGGGTATGTGTCAATTGATGGGGCTTTAACTTTACCAAGGCTCCACTCATGGACCTGTCAGAAACTGCCAATTTCAATTTCTGACTGATAGACACATGTACATGGTTTTTCACCTAAAATTTAACAATGGTCCATTATTCTTTTAAATGTCTTTTGTTTTAAAATTTGATATTTTTATTTTCTAGTGATAAAATTCCCTCTCATGATTGTGTAACCTGTTTGTAGAAACTGAGACAGAGAACCTTTCACATCTTGCCAAGCCTGATCATATCTACTAGGAAAGGAGATGGTAAAATTCAGCGTGTAATAGTGTGAAGCGCATTTTTTATTTAACAGACTTGTCTTCCATTGCTCTGAAAATCTTTTGTGGGAACTTTGTAATCAACCTATGTGGCAAGTCCTGAAAGCCTCCTTAGACAGCAACTTATGAACAGCGGTGTTTATACTGCTCTTTGTGTATTTACAGGCACAACTGCTACCTTATCAGCATTGTGAAGCATGCATGCTCAATCTGCTGGTTTTTCAAGGGTGACTCCGAAAGATTCTGATGGGCATTTCACAAATCACCCAGTTGATCTAAAATATCAACCAGCCACAAAACGTCATTACATGCAATAATGGCAGGCAGGACCTTGAATGTGTGACTTATTTAGGTTTCAAAGGATTCAGAAATGGTTTCAAATGGGCTGCCCTTGAGACTAGCATGCTCCAGGTTTTTTCTCAATGATTACAGATGCAGAGGCTGAGGCAAAGCAGTAGACAGCAATGTTGACACTTAACTTTCAAGAGCAGAGCCGACTTTACAGCAGAGGTGGGACCAAGTCATTTCAATAAGTCAAAATTATTTTTAAAATGGACAAATAATATGTTTTTGCTGTAATCCCCTGTACTGAGCAAGCAAAAGGCAACTGTAGAGAATGTGGACTAGAAAAGAAACTTATACCAGAACCATGCTTCTTAAGGGCAAGCATCTGGAGTAAGCCTTAAAGACTAAGAATTAAAAAAAAAAAAAACAGACTATCACAGAAATGAAAAATCTGCTTCAAGAGCTAAAGAAGAAATAGAATAGTTGAAATCTTTGTGACAGACTGGCGACCTGTCCAGGATGTACCCTGTCTTCGCTTGAATGAAACGAAACTAAGAATAATTTAAAATGTAATGGAGGAACTGGTGCATACTCGCACGCACAAGTTGGAGATCGGTCAAAGTACAGACTTGTCCTCGTTGCTACAGTCAAGGTGATTTCAAAACTGGCTCAAAGATAAGATGAAACGAGATGCTGCAAGGAATCCTGTCATCTCCACGAAGCAGCAGGTGATCAATAGAGCAGAGGCCCACCCTGTGCACTGCCACTGATGCGTCAGTTACGAATGAAAGAACTCTAAAGCCGCTCTTTGGTGTGAGCAACAAGAGCCGGATCCTTCCTGGTCTTAGTTTTGTTTCTCATTTTATTATTCTCACTAAGCTGCACGTGCCCCCCCGCCCCTACCAGGCACCAGAGAGGCCCATTTTTTTTATTTTAAGATGTCTGGGTTGTTCCAGATGGGTGTCATTTTGCATGGTAGTAGTGAAGAGTTTGACATTTTAAGAAAATCCCACCAGGCTGTTAAAGTAGTACTTATATTACTACTCTGGTAGCAGTCATGTTTTTTTATTGTTGGGCTTATAAATGGTAGATCTGACAAGTTAATCTTTCCACAAAATGGCTGTTCCAGATCCATCCATGGGTTGGTTTCTGGATTGTTTTTTAACCATCTTAAGAGGTACTGCAGTCTGTTGGCAAGAAAGTAGTTATGGAAGTTTGGTAATTCTAAGCCTCCACAGCTTTTTCTAGATTTTAAAGTTTTTAGACTAATTCTTGCAGGTTTATTGTTCCATAAGAAGCTGGATATGGCAGAGTCTAATGTTTTGAACCATTTTAGTGGTGGTTGTGTGGGGATCATTGAGAACAGATAATTAACTTTGGGTAAAATGTTCATTTTTCATGTTTCAGATTTCCTGAACTTTCATGTATTTTCTTAACCTGATGGATCCCTTTCTGGACAGCGGGGTTTCCTGAACTCTTCCCGCTACTGTTGGGCGACAGTCTGCTTCAAACACGGTCAGAGAGAGATGGAAACGACCGTTATCCAGACACAGCGGGACTGAAGCTCACTGTACCAGAGAACCTCTAAATCAGAGGTGATCACACTTTGTTGGCATGTGAGCTACTAAAAACACATCAAATAATGTGTAATATTCATTTTGAAGTGTTCAAACAAACAACCAACATGCTGTTACAACACAAACACATGATTCCGATTTACAAACCATGAAACATACATGGATAAACAAATCCTTTTTGTGAAAAACCCATTGAGCCCTTCAGCATTTTGTTGGTAGCTGTCTTTATAAAGTGATTAACCCTTCTACATGTCAGCTGCTCTTGTGGTGAATGTGGTTAGTCCCCATCCCTTATCACTTTTGTTTCCGAAAGACCCCGGGTTCAAATCACGCAGACGGCTTTCATTGTTCATTGAATCTTTTTTTCCTTTTTTTTTTGGTAAATTACTTAACACACATTACTATAAATTTTAATGAAAAACATCAGGATAATTCTTGAGAAATGTAGTCTATAAAACCTTTAGTTTAAAATTTCTTGCTGGTTTTAAAAAGATGTTCATAGATGTTCATTCAAAATGTTATATTCTTTGCGCTTAATTAAATGCAGATATTTATTTAAATATTAACACACAACAAAACTGAGGATTTAACCAAGCTACACATGGAGCAGTAGTTTTATGACAAACCGCTGTCGTCACAAGCACAGATTCAAAGGAGGGTTTACTATTTCATCACTGAATTTTACTTGTTTGTGGGTAGATGGTTTATATATTTGTTAATTTATTTTTGATGGCCTACAATCTACATGGAGACGTGATCACCAATGTTTTTTTAGAGTTCTTCTACAAAGAAAAAAATGATTTCTAAACATCATCATGTCTTCCATGCAGTGTACATGAAATACAGACAAAGCTTCATGTAGTGATCAAAAACATTAGCTGCTAGCTTCTCCCAAGCGAGGCGGCGAGCTTAGGGAACACATTGTTGGCCACGCGGCGAGCAACAAATTTGCGGCGGGGCGAGACAAGGGCGAGACACGCAAACCGCATTCGCTGTGAGTGGACATTGAGTCACATGCCTCCATATGGAGGGTTGATCGTTCAGGTGCTATGGGTTGTTCAGGTCTGTTGAGGATTGTAGAGAGGAGTGGACACATATTAAGGGGAACACTCTTTTTTGCAGTTCCCTTGAAGCTTGTATGGCCACCTCAAGGGACATCAAGAAAATGGAACATACCATTGTTGTACATGTGGCAAGCGTATTATAAAGTATTTGTAAGGATAATGTATACTTATGAAACTTGGGTGATGGTGTCATACGATGCCCTTTACGCAGCAATACAGTCATACGTAAGGTGCATATGTACCACCTCAGAGGATGGCTACTGCAAAAACTGGAACAGTAGTTGGTTTGTCTACAACAGTATTGGTGAATGTATTTTAAAAGAAAAAAGCTAGAAAAGACCACAGACCACAAAATGCTTTAGAATTGCCAAATATTATTGAATATATAAGAAACAATTCAAATGACGTACACTTCAAACCAAACAACATAAAATCTTTGTAAATCTTTGTTCTTCACTTAGTCTTTCTGTCAACGTTGGAAGTCTCTTTAGGATATCCAATGTGCTTTTTTGACCGTTGGAAGTGCTCGCAACAGAACTCGTTCAAGCCATATTCACGCCAGTAGCACAAGAACACTTTCTACCCTTCTCCTCCTCCGAATGGAACTGGATAATTTGAATTAGCAAACTTGTCGTATTTGCTACATATTTTATTTTGGTGTGACAAAACTTACACACTGCAATGACTTATCCAAAGCCAAATGACTGCTGACACAATAAAAGCCAAAATGCTTCCAAACGGTTGCTTTAAGCCAAGTCGGGACCGGTTGGAAGATGCGATCTGCAAGGTCAGCAGTCTTTCTGTGCTCTTCAAAAATGTCAGAGTAAAAAATGCTCTGTGTTTAGTTCCACTTATTAGTTTTACTTATATCATAATATTTTTAAATTATTAATTATTTCAAATACATGAAGCAATTCAGAATCATTTATGGATCGTAATCGGTGCATGTAATTATCAATTTTTCCCCCACCCCTACTGGATACTTTTGATATTGCTCACTGTTTTTTTTGCAACGCTAAGGTTAGCTAGGGCTTGTGAGGTGCTACATGCTAGAGGGAGAGAGTGAGAGAAAGGAATACTGGGAAATTAGCAAAGCTAACTTTCACCCCAACAGTCCCACCCACAAACTAGAATCTAATTTCTAGTGAGCCTCTGCTGCACTGCAGAAAATATGTAATTAAAAAAAAGAAACAACACAAGCTTTTTGATTTTGGCTAAAAACTACATAATCATAATTAAAAGACAACTGGGAACGCTTTTACAACAGAAAAATATATATAGTTGGAGTGGGACTTGGTGTAATTTCAAGATGTGCATGCGTAAGCTGTAATTTGAATTTGGAAGTTTTTGATATTCAAGAGATAAGTACACAATTGTAAGAACATGCAGTTACATACAAAATTTTATTGTAGAGTTACAAATGAAGCAATACGCACACACAAATTACAAATCAGCAATTAGACACGCACGTCCATTGAGGCTATTTTCATTATGTAAGGCTAAGTAAGGGTGAAGTAGGTGAGATGTAGGCATGTCTACAGATTTTTCTTTAAGGAATCTGATTCCTGTAAATATGATCTATGTGACTCATGACAGCCAACCGGATTGTTGCAGACCTCAGTCTTTACGTGCAGAGCATTCACTTGCAAGTTCATTAAAAGAGGGAGAAAACGAGACCGAAAAAACAATGAGCGCAGATCTAGTCCTGGTATTTTTGATTTCATGTTCCTTTTCCATTCCTGACCTGTCCTTGCTGGGAAAATGTTTTTTTTTTTTTTTTTCTTGTCACTTGGCTATTAATGTTACGCCAGAGAAACGGAATTCGTTCTGAATTTGGGAAACATAATTCATAATTGAATCATAATTCAAAATAATATGCAATTCTCACTTGACATTGCAATTTCTCAATTCAATATGCAATTTGAAAATAAGTTTTACAATTGACAATTCAATATGCAATTCAGGGTTGGAATATCAAAATACAATTTGACCATTCATTTTTGAAAATGCTTTTTTTTTTTTATTTACTATACATTACAAAATGACATTTTAATACATGGTTGACTTAAAATCTATTGCATTGAAATTTGCCATGGTATTTTTGTGTCAAAACTGAAATGAAAGTGCACTACCCCCATAATGTTATGCATTTTAATTTGCATCACACTTTATCCGTGTCAAAATTAAGGCTGTCAACGTTAACGCACACAAATGATTTTAAAAAATTAACGCTTTAATTGTGATTAGGACTGATTAGTTACAGTCCGCCAAGCAACTTTCTACAGTCTACAACCACCACAGAAGTTTCATTGACCTTTGGCCTTGGGAAGAAAAAAAGCACCTTGAGTACCAGCTACAAACGAAAATTCGTCCTAAAATTTTTTTTTTTTTTGCTGACTCAGCCAAAAAGAAAAAGTTGAAATCCACTAATGAAACCCTGATACATTTGCCGGGGATATAAAAGGAAGTTTTAAAATGAATATGGGATGGCCACACGACCCTACGGTCGGTGGGCTATGGTGGCTGTTTTTGTCAAAATATGAGATTTGGTGATTTTCAAGTACATAAAAACGGACCTTTTGTTTTGGTGATTTTAACGAAAATTAACAGACGCCACTAGCTTAAGTCTACAATGACCCCTGGAGTTTTGTTGACCTTTTGCCTCAGGAAGAGGCCATCTTGGATTTTCTAAAAACCCACTGTTATTACCAGCGACAAATGAAAACTCATACTAGAGATTTTTATCGATCATCTTGTAACTTTTTGGGCATCATTGGGAAACATTTGTGAAAAAAATTTTGGAATTAGAAGTTGTAGATTTTGAAAAGACGTGGGCGTGGCAAGCTAAAAGTGGCATACTCTAATTACGCGCACATTTTTTGACGGAATATTTAATATGTTTTATGCTTGTAGGTATGTCTAATATATTGTGTGCCTGGTAACAAACGAATCAAGAAGTTTGTAGTAATATACATACTATGAACTTTATCGCAGGTCAATAACACATTCAGAAGGTCTGTTTGGAGGACAAGATGTAATTTTGGTTTCTAACAAATACATCTCACCTTTTTGGCAGGGGATGCAAAAAATAGCTAAACACACACCTTTCTTAAGCATACTAAATCTGATGTTTTTGTTGACACCTGGCTACCTGATTGCAGTAGAAGCAAAGGTGATGTAATCTCCTGTGTTGGTCCTTGGGGGAAGCGTGCATTGTGCCTAGTTGTACGGGTTTGGGAGTCTCCTCCTCACTGCTTTGAGGCTTTAGTAGACAGTCGTATTTGACCAGAATTCATAAAAAAAACACATTAAGGACCACATATAGCTTTTGTTAATCAATAATTTTTCACTTTTTAAGGTTAGATACATCTATGGAGGTAGAAAGGCTCAGCGCAGGAACATTCTGGTTGTCTTTGAATATAATTTGTGGTTAAGTGTAGAGAAAGGATTGTAAAAGCAATGTGTTCTTTTATTGTAATTGGTAGAAAAAGAATCCTCATTCCAAATTTGAGGCACACAATGGCACACACATACCGCATTTACACGCAAATCTCATGTGAGACTCTTTTCACGTCTCCCAGATTCGTGCGTAAGTGATGCGTTAAAATGCTGCTGGAATGCTGGGTCATCAGAGTTTTCTGATCAGCCGCTCTGAACTTCGATTGTGAGTAAGATCTGGTGAAACTTGACATTTTCCAGCTTTCTAAAACAGATGTGCCGGCTAATTAATATAAAAAAGTCTAAAGTCCCCAAATCAGATTTGCGTGTAAATGCGGTTTTGTGTGTGCATAACAAGTGATTTGTGCATATTTTTTTAATATTTGTGCATGTAGTTAGTTTCAAGCTGTCGTAATTTTAAGTTGTGCATGTGTACATTGTATATTTTTAAGTTTTGTAATTTTTGTACCCATGCATAAAATGTATTTTATGAGTTACAAATCAAGAATAACGCACGCACAAATCCAAAGTTACGCAAGCACAAATTGGAGTGATACTTATTTCTCTCCATAGAAAGTCCTCTAGTCACGAAAAAAAAAAAAACTTCTTTGAAATTTACATTAAAAAACTTCGTTCATTTAACCAATTTTTCAAAAGCAACCAGGATCTTTTCATGCTGAAGAATTTGACAAGATGCCATTTTGTCAAAAACAAAATTTTCAGGACAAATTTCAGCCAGGCAATACAACAACACTGACTCTTCAACTATGCCTTGATGTTTGCTAGTGATAAAATATCTCTTTCATGCTGGACTACTAGAATAGCCGCTTGCTTCTTTCAAAAATAAATGTTAAAAAGCAGCAGCTCATTCAGAACCATATTGCCAAAGTTTTCCTCAGAAGCTATGCCTGATCCTTAAACTCGAAGACCTCTCACTAGCAAGCTGAAAAAAACTCCTCCATTGGTATGAAGAATGATGAGTACAATGGCAGGAACACGATCAGCATTCTAGGATGTCTCAGGAACCAATCTCTGTTACATGGGCCATGCTGGAAGTTCACATCGTACCACACAATGACAAACAGTGGAAAGTAAGTCCAGGAAAAGCTCTCATTGTCAGGAACAAGACCTAAATAGAGATGATCCAAGAACATCAGGGGTTTCTCAGTAATGTATGGGCCAAGAGTGGGGAGGTGGGGGCCACATCATCCTCCAAAACTGCCGCACACAATGTTATATTGCCCTCACACTGGCCTGGGATATGTACCGTGGCCTGCTGGCCAATGACATTTCAGCCCCGTTTTCCTCTTTTGGCCAGACTGAACCCAGCCTCATCCACAAACACCAGGATGGGGGGGTCTCAACTTCTTTAGTAGTCCGGATGTAGTTTCACCTGACATTCAATTACAGAAATGCAGCTCATGTTGTAGGCAATTCCAGTTATCAACAGTAATGTTTTGTTATTCATGGTTTATGCTCATGACACATTTTGAACATTTGGAACGAGTAAAACACAAAGATAACACTGACATGTTTTGGAGGGTAAACTATCTGAGTGAAGTGACTCATTCATTTAAAGAATTGTTCAAACTGCTGGATTATTTAATTAAACATTTGCAGACAAACAATAAAGCATTTGAAATCCCATGAATTTCATGAAAAACATTGAATCTGTTGTGAGCAAGTGCCAAGAGGTTTGAAAAAATGTCCATGTTTTCAAACGTTTTGAGAATGTCATTTCTTTTTCAAGAAATGAGCCACAGTGGGAATAAAACTGTAATGTCTCAGAGCAAAAATGAAATAAAGTAAAATAACCTGATCAGTCAAGTATACTGTGTATAAAACTCAAAAGCACAGAAAATGTTTTAGTAAAGGAAAGGAATGCTGGGAGTTTCTCTCCACTTTCTCATGCTTTTTGCCCAGGTCTTTTCTGTGTGGAGTTTGCAGGTTCTCTTTGTGCATGTGTGGGTTTTTCTACAAATGCTCCAGCTTCCTCCAACTGTCCAAAAACATGCTTCATGACTTCATTTTTGACTTTAAGATGATCCTGTGTGTGTGTTAATTGTCTATTATGGACTGGTGAGCTGTCCAGGGTTTACCTCACCTTCATCCCTCAGTAGCTGGGTGGGCTCTAACAAACCTGTGAAGAATGAAGCAGGGTCAGTAAATGGCTTCTTCTGCCTGAATCTTTTTTTAACTGTTCCTGCTATGTTGCTCCAGTATGGGTGGGCAGTGTGTTCCAATGTTCCTGAGTAAAGGGTGGGTTGGGTTTTTAGATTTCTCTGATTCTGTTTTGTTTTTACTTGGAAAAGTTTTTCAGCTGCACAAAGCATGAGAAATGCTTTTATAAATAAAGTTTGATTTGACAGACTGGGGACCTGTCCAGGGTGTGCGCCGCCTTTGTCCAACAGCAGATGGGTTAGTTCCAGCAACTCCATAAAC
The DNA here is from genome assembly GCA_036245035.1 of Adrianichthys oophorus. NCBI lineage: Eukaryota > Metazoa > Chordata > Actinopteri > Beloniformes > Adrianichthyidae > Adrianichthys > Adrianichthys oophorus. The sequence continues at coordinate 320,064 of BSAI01000185.1, read as the reverse complement.
TCCCAAAAGAGCGAGTTCAACAGATAGATGGATGTTTTTGTTATTTTTACTGAACAAACTGAATGTAACAACAAAGAAGTAATCATCCTTTTTTTTTTCTACAATAAAGATGTAAACAAGTTTCTGCTCACACCTTTTTGTGTGCCTTGACAGAAAACTAAAATCTCTACATATGATAAGATGTGGGAGTTTATGAGCAGTCGGGGGCACTCTGTGATGGTGAGGAGCATTGAGGACGGCATTCACCGTGTGCTCACGTCTGACTACGCTTTCCTAACGGAGTCTACAACCATTGAGTTTGTAACACAACACAACTGCAACCTCACGCAGATAGGAGGCCTCATTGACTCCAAAGCTTATGGAGTTGGCACTCCAATGGGTAAGTCAACTACATTCATGTCTACTGCTGTATCTTTAAATGACAAACTACTCAAAGTCACTGTCTTCTTATGTCCCATATTAAACCTACTCAAAACAAGTGTTTTTTTTCATTCCTTAATATTTATGCCTTATTCTGTTTTGTCCTTGTTTGGTAATTTTATTTTGGCAATATTAATTTATATGAGATTCACCTAATTCCCAATTTGATTTCAAAGCCAGCAGAATCATGTACTATTTATTCTGTTATTACAAAAAACAACACCTCCCACCCCCTGCATCATCCTGTGGCGACACTGAGAAGCTCATTCAGCCAGACCCCTCCCCCCCCCCCTCCCCCCCCCGGGCATGTCCCCCCCCCCAGCCATTAGACTGTCCCAGCTCTCTTCATTGTGCAGCTGCAATTTGTTTTTTCACAATGACCCCCCCCCGTGTAAACTTCTTCAAAAACTTTTGATGGAGGTTTGTGTTTTTTCTTTTCATATTTCTGCTTTTGGTGAAGGAAAAAATGAAAGCGTTAAGTTTTTTACTATATCTGGTTGTGGCCTACAACAACTGTTAAATCAGCCTTAAAAGGTCCATAAAAAAGTCCATCTCCAACTTTTATTATGTCCAACTGGACATTACAACATATACTTAAATTAAAAGGTAAGGGTTCTATAGATCATCAGGAAAAAAATAAGGTATCTTATGTTTGATTTCCTTTCAACTAGTGAGGGTTTGATACATCCAGAAATTCAACCTGGAAATTCAGCTCCTCTAACACAGAGGTTTCTAATCCTGAACCTTGTGAGCTACTGCCCTGCCACTGTAAACCCTTATGATCTAACAGAACTTAGAAATTATTTTGTAACAATGAAGTCAGAGGAGAAACTACGAAATTGTAGTTCCGTATGGAACGCCGGTAGAAATTGGCGAAGCCCAGGAACCGTTGGAGTTCTTTAACTGTTGAAGGTTGAGGCCAGTGCAGCACGGCATCCACCTTTTCCTGGTCCTGGTCCTGTGCACTGATAACATAGCCCAAGAAAGATACAGTGGTTTGATGGAATTCACATTTCTCAAACTTCACATACAGTTTGTTGTCGATGAGACGCTGCAAGACCTGACGAACATGTGAAACATGCTCCTCCATGGTGTCAGAGTGGACCAAAATGTCATCAATGTAAACAATCACGTGTCTGTGGAGCATGTCATTCACAAAGGCCTGAAAATCAGAGGGAGCATTGCACAAGCCAAATGGCATCACAAGGTACTCGTAATGTCCAGTGGTGGTGGAAAAGGCGGTTTTCCACTCATCCCCTCTCAGGGGGAACATTAGCTGCAGCAAAATCAAAGTCTATGAAACTACCCGCTGCCCCTTAATCTAACATAGCGATTGTCTCTACGTGCTTTCCCCGGAACGTGAGTGATATAGGAATTTCAAAAGTAATGGAACAATCACTCACCAGGTGCCCCGACTGTCTGGGGGGACGATCCGAACAGGCAGCACGCAGATGACCCGGAAGACTGCAGTAGCGGCAGAGGTTCTCACGAACCCGTAGATCTCTTTCTTCCGGGGACAGACGGGTGGAACCCAGCTGCATGGGTTCGGAACCGGCTCTGAGGTGGGGATTTAATGAGGTTCCTACTATTGGTGGAGGGTTTGCTCTGACAACTTTAGGTTTTCTGGCTCTTAAAAGGTTATCCAGTCTTATCGTCATAGCGATCAGCTGATCCAGATCAAGGTCCTCGTCACGGCATGCTAATTCCCGTTGCAGCTCAGATGACAATCCACGGCGATACACAGTTTTGAGTCCACAGGGGGACAATTTGGTCTGAGCGGCTAAAGTCCGAAACTTCAAGGAGTAAGCCGCTGCTGCGTCCTTTCCCTGCTTAATATCCAACAGATGCTCCCCGGGTTCTTTTCCCTCAGAGGGATGAAGAAACACATAACAAAGTAGGCGGGTGAAGGCGTCATAGGACTGGAACGGCAACGAGCCACCGGACCAGATCGCCGCCAGCCATTCTAACGCCTCATCAGAAAATAGCGAACACAGAAAGGACACCTTGGATACCTCTGTAGGGTAAAGGTGAGCCTGTTGATGAAGATACAGCTGGCACTGTAGCAGAAAGCCGATACAGCGTTCGGCTTTGCCGTCGAATTTGTCTGGCAGGGAGAGACGTGCCCCGGAAGCGGAAACGCTGAGCGAAGGAGTCGTCCCAGGATCGCCGGGCGGAACTGACAGGGGAGACATCATTCCAGTCTGATCATTGCTGGCCATTCGCTGCGTGATGGCCTCTGTGGCTGCTGTTAAACGGTGGAGCTGACGGCCATGTTCCAGCAGCAAAGCGGTGAACGTGGGAAGGTTCGAAGGCGTCGGGACTCCCGTTGCTTGATCCGAGTCTGGCGTAGTCTTCTGTAAGGAAGGCGCGGAGGCGTGTGGGTCCATAAGCAAGTTTTAATGTTTGATGGCAGGAGCAAGACATATCATAGTCAAAAAACAGGCAAGGGTAGAAGTTCACTGGCAGAGCAAACAGACAGGGTCGGAACACAGGAGAAGGCAGGAGGCGAGGAAACAGGCAAAGGTCGGCAACAAGGCAGGAAAACAACGAACGTTTAGGCTGTAACGCATGGAAGCAGATACAAGACTACACAAGGATGAGTACATACAGCGAAGCTTATAAGGACAGTGTTTGATGACATAGCAAGAAACACCTGGGTGAACCATGGACCGGAAGCAGTGTGGTCTGACTGGCACTCAATACTCCAGTGAGTGTTCCCTCTGTGGGCCGGAGGAGGGGGTATCTGGGCGAATCCTGACACGATGCTACACCTTTTAGTCTTTTCATGCAAACATTTTGTTTCCAATCTACTGGCTGTGATGCTTTAGAGCAGGGATCCCCAAACTTTTTCTTGTGAGGGCCACATTACTGTTTTCTTCTCGGATGAGGGGCCGGGGTCAGTTTGTCGACTAACAGAAACAGTGTAACAATCTGTGTCCTCAAACTCAAATTCTTCTGCTGCAGATGGACATTTATCCATCACTGTTTAACCAGTACAGGGTTCCTCGTTTATTATGGGAGTTAAAAAGAACTCATGAAGGTGAAACCTCTGAATCAGGATTACAGATGTTTAACTCCTCACTGCACACTTTACACTTTACTATGAGACAGACATGAACATTTTCACACTTTTCTCTCTTGTTTAAACTCTAAAGTTCAAACCTTTGTAGAAAAATAAGTCCAGGATTATAGAATGAAGACAAAGATCTGATCAGGATCAAAGATTTATGGAGATCTGGAGAGCTGCACGTTTCTGCACAGGAGAGACAGAATGGATGAGATTGATTGACAAGCTCTCCAGCCAATCAGGACAGAACAGGGTGTGCTGTTTAAAAAAAAAACAAAACAGCAGCATCATCGCTCAGACTGAGAAAGGTGAAGTGGAAGGAGAGCACTGTTCTGTTCTATTTGACAGGGATTGGGGATGTTCAAATCCCTGTAAAAAGGTGGAATAAAAAGTGAGGTTCTGTGTGGGTCTCGATCATTTAAGCTTGCGCAGGAGCACACAAAGGGGGTGGGGTTGCTTTGCGCCAACAGTCCTGCCCACAACTCAAAGGTAAATTTGTAATTAACTACTGCCAATGTGAAGACAATGTGTCTTTAAAAAAAGAGACACATGCTTTTTGACTTTGGCTAAATACTGCATAATCATAAAAATATGGCCACTGGGAACAGTTTTACATTAAAAAATATATAGTTGGAGTGGGACTTTTTTTCAGCTAACCCTGCTTCAGTAGTAATACTCACCTGGATGAGGTGTTTGGTAGGGTGTAAGGTTTATTGTAGGTATTGTAGGTTTATTTTACTATAACTTAAAAATGACCAAGTTCATCCCAGCAGACAACACACGTGATGCAGTAAAAGTGATCAACCATCATTCCAGTCCAATGTGTGGAAACACTTTGAATTTACAAAGTCGTGTGACCATACAGTGTGCTAGAATGTTTTAATAATGTTCCTTTGGATTATTCTGATGTGGAAAAACAACAGTGGAATGAACTTTATCAAACTCAAATGGGACTGGATTTGACATTCATTCTTGTTTACTTGTTTGTTTGTACACATATTTATTTACACTTGAATATCTTGAAGAAACACAAGAATCTGGAAAAGTTCCCTGTTCAGTAGCAGCTATTTATCTCTGAGTCACACTGTTGAAGGTTTGGAGAAAAATGTTCTGATCCATTTTAGGTCAGTGAATCAGATCTAATAATGTAACACATATTTTGTTCCTGGGTTTAAAGTGACATTTCCTGACTTCTTGTGTGAGACAAAGAAAGCCAAAATCCCATATTTTTTTTTTTTTTTTTTTTTTAGAAATAAACTGTTATTTTTCAGAATGTTACTTTTTCTACAAAGTAATATTTTATTTGTCAGAATAACCATTCTTGCTCAGGTTCCTCTTTTTAACATATTCTTGCTAAGCCTATTTTTTTTCATTATATTGTTTCTTTATCGCATGTTATTCAAGTTATAAACTGGTCAATCAGATGCCTCAGTAAAAGCATGTGGCCCCCACTGGCCCCACCTCGAACATATGGAACTTTTGATAAACTGATTCTACCAAGTCGCTTTAAGTTGAAGAGGTGTGCCTTTCCAACAAGCTCACTCCTAAATAGTAAGAGTGGCTGCAATAAAAATGATGACTCAGACCAACTCAAACCAATCATGCTTACTAACGTCATCTGGTTCCAAAATGGCAAAGTCCGTACTATGGAAAAATGGCGACTGAATTTACTTTATCCATTGGAACCGTGGATAAGGGATTTTCTATGGGGGATGTCACACACACTTTATCCATCTCTATATATGTCAGTGGGGATTACTTTTGGAAGGCAAGAAGACAGATGTTGCAAAAAAAACATATCAAACCCTAGTACAAAAAAGCACAATACATACCAATGAGAACATGATATGGAATGGGGGGCATGGTGTCAGAAGCACCTCCAATTCACTGCCTTGAGCAGCTGCTGCCTGAATGGGGTTGTTAGATTCCGTCCATTTAGGGCATGAGCATGAATGTTTAGGGAAGCTAGTCAAGAAAGCCGAGCAAACCAAGTTTGTGTCATTTCAGCCTGCTTACATTAACCTTCATTTTCACCCACTTGAGTAGATCAGTTTTCAGGAGCACCAAGGACATCAGGCCTTCTGTTACCAAGCGTCTGATTTGATAATATCTCTTGGTTCTAGCAGACTTGCTTTCCATCTCACAGCTGTATCTTTGTGTGGTCTGAATGTCTGTAATGTAGCTTTTCTGGCCAAAACTTGTAGGAAGTTCATACTACATAAACCATTTTTTTACTTGTCCAGTCCAACAGCTGAGCAAACATATCGGGGCTGAAACGTTTGTAGTTTTGAATCTTCTGACACACGAGGTGTATATGTTGTATTTGAAGTCTAAACTCTCTTTAAACTCTTTCAAATCTATTTATGTTAATTATATAACGGAAAAAAGAAAAGAGAAGGAGCAAGTGGGATGTTAGAGATGGGGAATAAGGGTACAAAAAAGAGAAAAAAGGGGTCAAGATGTTGGAGGTGGAAAAATGAGTATAAAGATTAGGATTGGTTAGAGTTAAAAAGAGCTACTTTTAGTTTATCGTGATTACTGTCAAATGTAGCTTTTTTTTTATTTTTTACAAAGGGTTGGGCCTGTCCACAGCACGCTCACCACACTCTCAAAATATAATATATATGGTTCCAAAACCTTCCCACATGATTTCTATATCAACATGTACACAACCTAGATACATTTAAACCAATTTATTTTAACCTGATAATGTTTTCAAATTTTCCCCTTAGTCAGACACACGTGTGATGTGCTCCAGAACTTTTTCTCTGTAGTAGCTTAGGGATTGCTAAGTGACTAAGATGTAAGGAGTTGCTAATTCGATTTTATGTAAAGCTATTTTTAAGAGGTAAAATAACAGGAAGGCATATTCATGCAATGATAAATAATATCAGATTTTAAAGGTATTGTCTTGTAAAAAGATTGCAATTTTTAACTGTGTTAACTTTCAAAGTCCAAAAAAAGGAAAGAAATGTTAAAGTGTGGTAGGAAAACAAAGAGTAATTTATTTAAGAGGAGCTGCTGGGGGCCCGCGGGGGTAGAGTCAGAGCAGGCTGGAATCTCTGATGCTCTGACCCTATCTTAGACCATAAAAGAGATGAACCCATAGAAAATGCCTTACCTCTGGCTCCAGCAAAATTAAGCCAATTCAGTTGCCATTTTTCCACAATACCAGCACCGCTATCTGGAATCAGTCAACAGCAACTGGTCTGGGTCGATCTGAGTCATGTTTCTAGGGCAACTACTGTTGCCGATCATGAGTGAGCTTGTTCAAAGTCCACACTCCTTTCACTAAAAGCAGCTCGGGAGAATCTGTCAATCAAATGTTCAAGGTAGTGCCTTGGTAGTTGTCCCTAAGGTGAGGACCAAAACCTATGGGGAGACTTTTTCCTGTCATTATGGTCCTCACCTGTGGACTAGCCTGCTGGAGAGCCTCAGGGCTGCAGAGACTGGAGAGGTTTTTAAGAAGAGGCTCAAGACCCACCTTTTTAATTTAGCTTTTAGTTGATCTTATCTGCTTGTTTATTCTATGAGTTTTCATATACACATTATTTTATGTATTTCATTTAATTTTATGTATTTTACTGTATGCTTTTAATCTTATTTTATGTTTTTAAATTCATTCAAGTATTTCATTTTAGTGTTTTACTGTTGTTTGTATCATCTAAAATATTATTATATCGTCAGAGATGCATGATTTTTTTCTTTTTTTTCAGTCTAGTCACGTGAACAAGACCCATATATAACAGGACACTTTATTCCACCCTTCAGCAGAAAATGAAACCCTAAATATGTGCCCATTTTCTAACCAGAAAAGATTGAGTCACAGTGATTGTTGATGGAGATCTTGTGTTTTGGTCCATCAGGTTCTCCCTACAGAGATAAGATCACCATCGCCATCCTGCAACTCCAGGAAGAAGGGAAGCTACATATGATGAAAGAAAAATGGTGGAGAGGCAACGGCTGTCCGGAGGAGGAGAGTAAGGAGGCCAATGCCCTTGGGGTGCAGAATATTGGCGGGATCTTCGTTGTCTTGGCGGCTGGACTGGTCTTCTCCATATTTGTTGCTGTAGGAGAGTTCCTCTATAAATCCAAAAAAAGTGCACAACTTGAAAAGGTAAAAAAGCTATCTGACATGTCTGTGTCATTTTCAGTATTGAAACCACAATATCTTATCAGATGCTAATATAAAACAAGCCATGCAAAAATTACACATTTTAGGCGTTTCGGTTAGTAATTTAAGTTGTTCTTTCATCTCATTGCGGAATGACATTGCCACAGACCTAATAGTAAGATAAAGACTGTTTTTTTTGCATTTATTCATTTAGGCCCAATGGCGCCAGCGAGATAAGAAACGTGAGGAATTCTGCTGTCACCATGGAGCCAAGCTAGACTTTAACCATCATCTCAAATGACCTCAAGAAACACTTCAGACACCTTTCATAACCCATATTACCTTCTCTCTTTTTTTTTTTATTTTGACACACAAATTTACTTTTTTTTCTATTATGACTGACAACATTTAAATTAAAGCTCTTTTGAAATTGTTTTTTTTAAAAAAGGCTTGAAGCTACTCTAGGATCACATGGCAGAGACTTGCTGCACTGCATGACCCATATCTTCAGCAGTTGCTCCCACAGCACTCACTCTGCTTTCCCTCATTTCCATCTTGCAAACATCCATACTGCTTCTCCTCAAACTGCTGCAAATACTCATTTCTTCATCTTCAAGGCTCTCACTCATTTGGTTCAATACCTGAACTCCACAGACCTGCTGCTCAAGAGAATTAGGCATACACTTATGGATGTAAACAAGCAGCATTGGAAGCTGTGGCCCAGTTCATAATCTAAACAAGAGCAGCCATTTATCTGTTACAAACTTGGAGGAAACAACTTTGTGCAGATCCATTCATGCAAGAATCCACATATTTTTTCTAAATTCTTGTTGGCTCTAAAAATGTTGACTGTTTGTTTTAATGGGTGTATTTGTACATTTTGTAGCATAGAGAATGTGTTCTTTGTCATTTTTAAAAATGTATTCTAATAAAAGAAAGATACAAATGACCTCAGAAGACAGGTCCACCTAAGGAAACAGTCTATCTGAAACAGTTTTTCAGAAAAACTGTCAGGAATCAGTCTAGAGTAAGGCTGTCAAAAGTGATGAGAAACAGTCTGTCTTAAACCCATTTAGCTATCTTTTTTTCATGTATTTTATTTTGGGTAGATGTGGCTGCCTGATTCCCTGTGGGATAAATGAGCAATTTCAAAATCAGCCAAAATATACAGAAAAAGTGTTATTTTATTCAAAATGTATTTTTATTATATTTACGTCAACTTATGTGTTATTCAGCAAACATTTGAAGGTACTTTTGATAGACTGTGTTGAAGAATTCTTAAAAATATTTATTTGTGTTACTGCCAAGGTGTCCGTTCCTTTTTTTTCTCTTTGGTACAAAAGTTTATCTTGGTCATTCATTCTCATTTTTGATGAGTATCAGCTGCAGGGATCCATGACCAACTAAAAGCTTCTGATCCACATGTAGAAAAACATGACAGTACAAGGCTACTGTATTCAAAGGTAATGGAAGTGCAACAGTTAAAAAACACACCCCAATGCTTGGAGATGAAAACTCACCAGAGCTCATGCAGCAGCCAATAACTGCTGACAGCGTTCTGTTGAAACTAAAAGAAAGTAAATTAAAACATCTGTCTCCAAATCTCCTTCAAAAGAGCATTAAGCATGCTCAAGAAAGTAGGACGAGAAATCTGAGAACTAAGTTTTTCACATAAACCTTCAAATTTGTTGAAAGTAGCTGTTATGTCAACGAACAGCAGAAGTATTTACCAACTATAAGAGGCATTCAGAGGTGAGTCAGCTCTTTCTCATATTTATCGAATATGACTGCTTTAGTCTGTTTCTAACTTATTTTCTTTGAGTATCCGTCACAGCATAAGTTAGGCTGAGCTCCCAACATTGAACTAGGACAGCACCTATACCAAGAGTCTGCAACCCGAGGCTCCAAAGCCACATGTGGCACTTTGACCCCTCCATCGTGGCTCTCTGATTAAAGAAAGATTAAAAAGTTTTTCACTTTGAAAATTGATTGTAACAGTAAAAGGTAAGCAAGTAGTAAAGTAACCAGTCAACCAGTCACTTGACTATGATAGCTGTAGCCAAAGTCCTACTAAAATACATTTTCGAGCACAGTGTTTCACAGAAAATCAATTTAAGGTAAGCATGACCAGAATTCATTCATTCATTCATTCATTCATTTTCCAATCCGCTTTATCCCTTTCGGGGTCACGGGGTTGCCGGAGCCTAACCCGGCTACTCATGGGCGAAGGCAGGGGACACCCCTGGACTGGTCGCCAGTCTGTCGCAGGGGCCACAAACACACCCCCATGCACACTCACATGCACGACCAGAATTCAATGAATTTAATGTGCACCAGGTAATGAGGCTTTTCTCTTTTTTAATAAATGAAAGGATTTTAAGTTTGCCTTTGGTTCAAAAGATGCAGTGAGGGGGTCAATGAATTAATTTAATTTAGATTTTTTTACATTTTATTTCTTTATTTCTGGATGAAATGGTAAAATAAACAGTTTTTTTTCCCACTGCTGACATCACACTAAATTACAACATTTGTTGAAGTAAAATGAACCAATGTAGAACAAGGTGTCCTTTAATTTGAAAGGAAATCATGTGAACCTTTGTTAAAAAGTAAACTATTACATATTTGGGAAAAAGGATATTTTCTCTGGCTGTACAGTAGTACAGTGGTTAGTGCTTTTGACTCACAGCGAGAAGGCCCGATTCATAGGTGAGTTTCCGCCTGGGACTTTACTGTGTGGAGTTTGCATGTTTTCCCCATGCATACATGGGTTTTCTCTGAGCACTTCAGCTTCCTCCCATGGTTCAATAACATGCTTCATTGATTGAAACTATGTTGTATCACAAATAGATCATTTGTATGTCATATTTTTGTTAATGAGACTGGATTCAGAGGTGTCATGACTCCTCCCTCGCAATCTGCAGTCACCTGTAGCCTTAGGTAAGGCTCTCAGTGAATTTAGGAGGCAGTGATAGAGAGGAAGGAAATGTTGTTCGAAACTGCAAGCTGAAATTCAAGACTTCTGAATCAAAACACTGTTGGAAAACGAAGCCATTGAGTATTTCTTGCAAGTTGGAATCCACCCTCCCCCCACAAAGAAAGAAATTGACAAACCAGTTGTTTTTTCTTTTGTGATGTGTCTGTGGGATACTGAGTATTGTGTCAGGAAGGTAAAGTTTTGTGACAGCCTTAAAATGAATAATATTCCCACTTGGGCCTATGCAGGATCTTAAAGGTAGGTGGAGTGTATCCCAACAACTGTGGGGCAAAGGAAGGGTACACCCTGCCCCCCAATTGAGCGTAATTGACTTATCAACCTATGAAGCTTTTTTTTTTTGGACAGTGGGAAGAAACTGGTATGTTTAGAGGGCCTATGCATTCTTGGCAAGAACACGCAAGCTCTACACAGGGGCGAGACAGCTGGGATTCAAACTTGGACCTTTTTGCCATAAGCAAGCATTACTAACCACCAGATCACTTTGCAGCCCAATTTTTTTTCATTAATTTTAGTAAACTAAGACAAAATGCATAGAACAAGACTTTAACCCCACATCATATCTCACACAAGTGCAGCACCTCATAAGTGTTCCACTTATGTCAACTCTTTGTCAAATCTGAAATATAGGACTGCATTAGTGTCAGGAGTCTAATCTCTGCTTCACTCCCTGGTCACTGGCAGGAGCCATCTCCTGAATACTGACACTTCATCTCACAGCAACCCCAGCACAGTGTCTGAATGCCTCTCACCTGATTCTCATCTGCTAATCAGCCACAGTTCTCAAACACTGCTCAGAGCCATGCTCAATGTGAAGTATTGTTTGTGCCATTCAGCCTGCAGTGGTTTACCTGATCCTGCTTCGTATTAGCCTGCCTCTTGCCACCTGCCCCGACCTTGCCTGGACTCTGACCCTGATTTAGCTTTGTGTACTTTTAGCTGAGCTTTGCTCCTGTCTGTCTGAGTCAATAAAACCTGCTGCACATGGAACCAGCTGTCTGCCTGCTTGTGACAATTAGCCACTGTTCTCTAACTGCACTGCAAGCTTCCTCATAACCTGAGTCAGGCTAAGCTTGAGTTTTGGATTTTAGCAGAACCTGGAGCCTTGTCTTTTTCATAATTATAAAGATTTTGTTATGAATTACTCCTCCAGCAACATGGGGTGTTATAAAACGTTTTGCACATTCATATTCAGCCATCAGACCTATTGTGACTGCAAAGAATCATTCCTGAATATACTGTGCCATTATGACGAAGACCACATTCATGGCTGTATGAGTGATATTCAATTCAATTTATTTCTATAGCCTGATATCACAGCGATAGCCGTCTCATTGGGCTTACATCAGTAATTGTAAAGAACAAAAAGTCAAACATGTAAAAGTAAACAATAGCTGGTTGTTAAACAGACTAAGCTGAACAAACATCTCTGCCCTTACACCCTCTTTCTCTGTGAGGAAAAACTCATAAAATCCCCTGTATCTTTCTGGGGAAAAACTAAGGAACCTCAGGGTTTCCCACATGAAGGAGAGATCCTCAACCCCGGACAGACAGGTGATGTACTAGAACTATTAAAGAAAAGTGAGCTTCATTAATTTTACAATTACATGGTTGAATAACAAGTATATGTCTAATAAACAAACACGTCTAGATAAACAGCTACAAGTTAAAATAACAGCTAAATATTTAAATAAACAACAACATGTTTGAAAAGTGTTGTAGATGGGCTTCATCCATATGGAGTTGTGGAACAGCTGGGGTTTCTGGAAGAGCCAAAGGCGAGGTCACAGCCAAAGACCGGAGCGGGAAGAGCTAAAGGCGAGGTCACGGCCAAAGACAGAAGCGGGAAGAGCTAAAGGCGAGGTCACAGCCAAAGACCGGAGCGGGAAGAGCTAAAGGCGAGGTCACGGCCAAAGACAGGAGCGGGAAGAGACAAAGGTGAGGTCACGGCCAAAGACAGGAGCGGGAAGAGCTAAAGGCGATGTCACGACCAAAGACAGGAGCGGGAAGAGACAAAGGCGAGGTCATGACCAAAGACAGGAGCGGGAAGAGACAAAGGCGAGGTCACAGTCAAAGACAGGAGCGGGAAGAGCCAAAGGCGAAGTCATGACCAAAGACAGGAGCGGGAAGAGACAAAGGCGAGGTCACAGTCAAAGAAAGGAGCGGGAAGAGACAAAGGCGAAGTCATGACCAAAGACAGGAGCGGGAAGAGACAAAGGCGAGGTCACAGTCAAAGACAGGAGCGGGAAGAGTCAAAGGCGAGGTCACAGTCAAAGACAGGAGCGGGAAGAGTCAAAGGCAAGGTCAAGACCAAAGAAAGGAGCGGGAAGAGCCAAAGGCGAGGTCACGGCCAAAGACAGGAGCGGGAAGAGCTAAAGGCAAGGTCATGACCAAAGACAGGAGCGGGAAGAGCCAAAGGCGAAGTCATGACCAAAGACAGGAGCGGGAAGAGCCAAAGGCGAAGTCATGACCAAAGACAGGAGCGGGAAGAGTCAAAGGCGATGTCACGACCAAAGACAGGAGCGGGAAGAGTCAAAGGCGAGGTCATGACCAAAGACAGGAGCGGGAAGAGTCAAAGGCGAGGTCACAGTCAAAGACAGGAGCGGGAAGAGTCAAAGGCAAGGTCAAGACCAAAGACAGGAGCGGGAAGAGCCAAAGGCGAGGTCACGGCCAAAGACAGGAGCGGGAAGAGTCAAAGGCGAGGTCACGGCCAAAGACAGGAGCGGGAAGAGCTAAAGGCAAGGTCAAGACCAAAGACAGGAGCGGGAAGAGCCAAAGGCGAGGTCACGACCAAAGTTGGGCAGCGTCTTGTCTGATGTGGTGAGGAGTGGTGTTGGAGTCCTACAGGGCACTGTGCTCTCTCCTTTCCTGTTCACCTTGTACACCAGCAACTTCAAGTACAACTCTGAGACATGTCATCTCCAAAAGTTCTCAGATGACTCTGCGGTTGTCGGTTGTATAAATGGTGGACAGGATGAGGAATACAGAAAACTGGTGGATGAATTTGTGAGGTGGTCTGGAGTAAATTACCTTCATGCTCAATGTCCACAAGACCAAAGAGATGGTGATTGACTTCAGAAGGAAACGACAAGCTTCCCAGCCCCTCAGCATTCAGGGCAGAGATGTGGCAGTGGCGGAGGAATACAAGTACCTGGGAGTAACCATTGACAATAGACTGAGAACAGTACAACTGTGTACAAGAAGCCCTGCAGCAGACTCTACTTCTTGAGGAAACTAAGGTCTTTCAACGTGTGCAGCAAGATGCTTGAAATCTTCTATCAGTCTGTTGTAACCAGTACGTTGTTCTTCTTGGTGGTCTGCGGGGGGCAGTATAGCAGCTAGTGACACAAAGAGAATGAACAAACTGATCAGAAAGGCTGCCTCTGTAATTGGGTGCAAAACAGACACCTTTGAAGCAGTGATGGAGAGGAGGACTTTAAATAAACTCATATCCATCATGAACAATACTCAGCATCCTCTCCATCCTGTACTTGAATGTCAGCGGAGCGCCTTTTCCAAGAGGCTAAGGCAACTATGCTGCCACACCAACCGCAACATGAGATCATTCCTGCCTTCTATTAGATTATATAATTCATCATCCTTGACTCTGTTGATGTTGATTTTTTTGAAAGCTGTTACTTGTCCTATTGCTTCTGTACAATGCTGCTGTAACATACAAATTTCCCAGGCTGGGATCAATAAAGTATCTTTATCTTTATCCTCTGATCCCTATGTCATGCTCTAGTCTCTGGAGTAAGATGCTGTGGTCTATAGTGTCAAAGGCTGCACTAAGATCTAACAGAACCAGAATAGAGATTAGTCCCTTTTCTGTGGCCAGTAACAAGTCATTAGTGACTCTAACTAGTGCAGTTTCAGTGCTATGGTGAGGTCTGAACCCTGACTGGAAATCTTCAAAGAGGCTTTTGTCCTGTAGGTGGCAGTATAGCTGTTTAACTACAACTCTTTCTAATATCTTTGAGATAAAGGGGAGATTTGATATTGGTCTATAGTTGGCCAGAATACCAGGATCTAAACTGGGCTTTTTCAGAAGAGGTTTAAAAACTGCATATTTAAAAGACTGTGGCACATAACCTGTTTCTATGGAAGTATTTATAATAGTTAAAATGGATTCATTAATTAAGGGGAAGGTTTCTTTTCTTCTTAAAGCTTAGTGGGGATTGGGTCTAAAAGACAAGTTGAGCTTTTGGAGGATGTAATAACTGATGTTAATTCTGCTTGATCTACAGCAGTGAAGCAGTCTAATGTTACAGAGGTTTCTATAGATGCCTTTGTTTCTGCTGTTTTATCCTGCTCTGGGCTGATAGTAGGGATAACTTTGTTCAGCTTATGTCTAAAACTTAGGATTTTACAATCGAAGAATAAAAGAAATTCCTCAGAGATGAGAGTAGGGATAACTTTGTTCAGCTTATGTCTAATATTTAAGATTCTACTATCGAAAAAATATAAGAAATTCTTCAGAGCTGAGGAATATGTGATTCCACTGAGCTGTGACTGCTGGTCAGTATGGCTATAGTACTAAAAAGAAATCTCGGAGAAGTTCCATTCTGTGCTGTTAAAGTTGAATAGTATTGTGTTCTTGCTTTATGCAGAGATTTTTTGTAATAAAAGGCTATATTTTCAGATATTCAGGGACTGCTCTGAGCCAGAGCACTATTAAAATAGATTAAAAGATGATCGAAGTGGGACTATAAATGATTAACTAATTAAGACAGCTGTGTACAAGCAGAGAGCCATGTACTGTCACGGTAATGAAGTTTTGGTCCAAATATGGTCTGAATCTATTGTTTATAGTTCATACTTGACCTTGACTGATGGCAAACATCTGAACTCTGATGATGGCCTAATTGGCAGGACGCTTAATTGCTGCTAGGCAATCATACTTTTTTTGGATGTTACAATACGAGTGTAACATACAAAGGAGTTTAAGTGTTATTTTGTCATCACTGGGGTTTAAGGTGTTTAAGGAGAAAATGTGTACCCCATGTAGTAGAAGGAAGTGGCTAGATTCTATGGGTAAACATCTTAGTTTGTTGTATCTTAGTTTTAGTAGGTTTTAGTAGGTGATGATCAGTCCATAAAAATTGAGTCACCAGTGGAAACTAAGAAGTCCCACAGCAAACACAAAAGAAGATACCCTTATCCACTTGAAAGTCACTGCTGGGGAGGATTTTCTGGATAGAAAGAAAAGCAGGAGAATGTTAGGGATGTTGTTGCAGTGGGTACACATTGTTTGTTAAAAGATTTTATGTAGCCACAAGGGGGCCCAAGCCAGGTTCTCATTGTCCAAGTTGTTCCAAATCTTGATGAATACAGAGATTTGTGTCAGGAAGGGCATCTGACATAAAATCTTTGCCAAACCAGATATGCAAATCAAACCTATGATAGCCGCACAAGATCAGTCAAGGCCCAGATTTACAACGACCTTCATCTGTGCTTGTCAGTCTCTTAAACTGTTTTATAATGTATGCATCATGCTGCTGTTCTTCTCTTTTGCATTTTAAATTGTTTTTGTTCTGAATTCACTGACGGAACATTTTACTACATAGAAACACCCAGATTTTCATTGGAAAAATCTGGAGCCAAACTCAGTGGTAATGCACTGTAAAAAAAATATGGCCTAAACTCATCGAAATCAGCAACAGTGTTTGACCATTGTACTGGTGAAGTTGTCTCTTTCAATAACACATCTTAGGGCTCGGCAATAAAACAATAGCTATTAATATTATGATAGTACTTTTTCTCAATAGTAAAAGCCTATCGCAGAAGACTTTTATTTTGAAGGGTCCGAAATCATCACTCGCCAGTCGGGAGCATTTTCTCCTCTTTGCTAGTAAAAGTTAGAGGGTTAATCACCACATAGGGGTGGCTGTGGTGCAGTGGAAAGGGCAGTCAGCCTCTGATCGAAGGATTGCAGGTTCGATTCCCGCCTTGCCCTCCCATGTGTTGAACTGTCCTTGGGCAAGACACTGAACCCCGCATTGCCTCTGATGGAAGGTTGGCGCCAGTGTTCAGCAGCGGAGCCACCATCAGTGTGTGAATGTGTGTATGAATGTGACTGTGACTGTAAAGCGCTTTGGGCCTTCAAAGAAGGTAGAAAAGCGCTATATAAGTATTCGCCATTTACCATGGAGAGTAAATGTTTCTGTAAACTTGTTATTTTTTATTAGCTCTTCTTTTGGGGAAATTCTTTTGTTGTCTTCTCCCCTACAGTCTGCACGTGAGATAAACAAACAAACGCGACAGGAGAAGCAGTACCCCACCCCTGTGGACACTTCACCAGGGCAATGTTTATTTTTGGCTGATGAAACAGCTGAATATGTGGCAATTTATAATAGGATCCAGTCAGAACTGGAGGATAAAGCTGCTTCACTCAAAGCAGCAGATGAATTAAATGTGTTGATTTGGAGACAGAGCTGTTGTTAGACACAAATGCTATGATCCTTGCTTGTTAGCTGCTAATTCTATGGTGCTAACCAACTGTTTTGTGTTCTGAGTGATCACGGACCGGTTTAAAGTCGAACAATATTTTCACGGACCGACCATTAAGACACGGCGGATAAATACAACGCAATAAATTCATTGGACATTCATAAAAACCGTATTTTCTAAATAATAACAGAATTGAATCCACTGTTTTAGCAGCATATGTATAGCATAACAGAATCTGTGTTACACTGAAAACTGTGACCTGTCAGATGTTGTGTTCAATCCTCCCGCCTCCTAAAAGCTCTATTAGATGATTTATTTATATCCCAACTTCTTAAGCTCAAGCAAAGAGTTTGTGTGTCTTTGATTACTCTTTGCAGAAATCATTGGACAAATGAGGTAGAATGGTGGATATTTTTAGGGACTCTCCTGCGCACTCAAGCAGAAAGTAACAATGCTTGTTGCCAGACGATCTGGAGTACCTGATTGATTTAGCCACCAGGATCAAGCAGAGGATAAGAAGTTGGATGAGTGAAAGTTGTGGTGGTTTATGCTGTCTGCTACTGAGATTCACAGCTCCTCTTATGGATTGTCTCTGCAGCTCCAGCCCTTTGTCTTCTACTTGTTTTCTTAAACCCATGCAGCTGGGCTTGGTCTGGTTTTTTGTTTTTGTTGTGATGCAGTGGGGACGATTGCAAGGTGATCTGTGCAACAACTGTGTGTGGCCAGGCCCTTATATCAGAGAGTTTCTGGAAAACCCCAACGCTCACCACTGAGCAGGCAATGCCTACTAACTCTTTTCTTTTCTTCGCCCTCCCGGCCTTCTATTGAACTCTTGGTGACTCATGCTCAGCAGCAGGATGGGCTTGAGACTCATTGATTCTGGTTCAGATGGTGATCTCTTCGGCCAGGAGGCTGTGAAAAAATGTTATATCCCTGTTGAAGCACTTAACCTCCATTCCGGATCAATGCTATTAATGGGTCAACAATTCACAAGGTTTAAGCAAGGCTGGTACCAGATAACACAACAGTCCCTGTTCATTACATTGAACTGTTGTTGAAGCTATTAGACCTGTTATTTTTGGCATTTAATTTCTTGTATACACTCACCTCACATTTACTGGGTCAGAAAAGGTGCTATCCCGGAGCCCCTGTAGTTTAATTCATTATTTAAATGCTGCTGCTGTACATTCTTTTTTTATTTCTCCCTCTCTTTCTACACCTCTGGACCAAAATAGGGTTTTGTCTTGGTTTTTGTATTTAGGTGTGTTTTTGTGAACATTGGGCTAAGTATTTTCCACCTCACTGCTGACTGTATTATGTTTACTCCCAATATTCTAGAGGCTATAGATATCCCCTGCCCCCTATGAAACAATATTTGCAGGAGAGTCTTTGGGTTAGCATCATTTGACCCTCCATCTCTCCAGCTGAGGCTGGAGAGAAGTAGCTTTTCTTCTTTGGAATAGTGGATGATGGTGGATTGCGTATGGGCGGTTGAGCCGTACAGGTGCTGCAAGTTTTGTGTTCTTCGGCCTGTAGAAGGTCAATGACAGGTGTGGCCACATCTTAAAGTGGGTGCAGGTGTGTCTTGCAGTTCACATGTGCCTCCTGCTGCCACCTTAAGGGATGTCACGAAAATAAAACATGCGATTGTCATGTGTGGTAAATGTCTCATTAGGTATTTGTTAGGATAATCTAAGTTACACGCAACTATGACAAGTGATGCTATCATATGCTTCCCTTTTGCTGCACTTTAGTCATTAGTGAAGTGCATGCACTGGCTCCTTACTGACTATGCACAAATGCTTTACACACCTGGTGTGCCGGTGAAACGCCCATAGGACACTTACAGAGACTCCACTCAGATTGTCTAATTTTCTCATTTCTAACAGCTAAGTTGCACACAGTGGGTGCTCAAAGAGTACACACCTTTCCCTTGAACACCACTTACGAGCTACGAGTGCAGAGTTTTTTTCAAAAATCAATGTGCCTAATAATCTGGTGCACCCTTTGTGTGCACTGAGTTCCAAAATCTGTAAACATTGTCTTGTGCAAATTTGGGAAGTTCTCCATTCGACTGACTGTTGGACCATTTCTCGCTAACACTAGAGAGGCGAGTGCACAAATGAGTGCACCACACAGATTTTCAGGGACACAGGTGGGTCACAAACTTTGTTTCTGATCCTTTGATTGATTCTTTGGTGCTGATGCAATGGATTTGAGTGGCGGGCATGATTTCGGCGGCACTGCCAGAGTTTAAATGTTTGAACTTAGGCAAAGTTTCCACAGCACATCAGCCAATCAGAGACTCAACATTGGGAACATGATGTTTTCAGTGTTTTGATCAGCGGGGAGAAAACACATCCAATATGGTGAATCGGTCCGACAGTTATCCTCTTGAACTTCCATGCTTTTTCTTAACTCCCTGACTCCCTTTCTGGGCAACTGAGTTTCCAGAAGCTGCTCAGCAACTGTTAGGCAAAGGCGGGTACACCCTGGACACTCTGTTACAGGGCCCATGGGGCTGTAGCGATCGTGCCCACTACATCAGTTCCTGGGAGGCAAACTGGCAGCCAAAAAGAGCCGCTTCTGGATGCAGGATGCCCCCTCAGGTTATTGCAGGACAGCAACCCTTCAAACTTGGTCAGAGAGACAGATGTAAAGACTGCTGAAGTTGCTGTCATTCAGACACTGCTCGCAATGTGGGAGTGAAGCTTACTGTACCAGGAGAGTCTCTGAATGATCCCATGAACTCAAACATGGAGACATGATTACTAATGTTTTTGTAAAGTTCTTCAAAATAAATAAACCTGATCTCTCAACATTATCAGTGTCTTCCATCCATTGTACATGAGATTAACACAGACTCCATGTAGTGATCAGGATAAAACCATTGGCTAGTAGATCCTCCCACAGTCAAGGTGTCAAGCTTTAAGGAACACATTTTTGGACAGGCAGCAAGCAGAGAATTTGCCGTGCGTTGAAGGAGAGGCGACTGACGTATATTTGACACGCAAATCGCATTTGGTGTGAACGCAACTTAACAAGGACCAGGGAACGGGAACACATTACACCCATTTTAAAGTCGCTGCATTGGCTCCCTGTGTGTTTTAGGATTGATTCTAAAGTTCTCTTAATGTTATAATGGTCTTGGCCTTCTTATATCAGTGATCTTCTTTTAAAGTATGAGCCCTTACAGACCCTGAGGACCTCTTGCGCCAGCCTTTTAGTTGTCCCAAAGGTGAGGACCAAAACCCACGGTGAGGCTTCTTTCTGCCACAATGATCCTTGTCTCTGGAACAGCCTGCTGAAGAGCCTCAGGGCCACAGAGACTGTAGAGCTTTTTAGGAAGATCCACTCAAGAATCAAGAGCCACTTTTTAAATCTTACTTTAGGGTTGAGATGATCTAATCTGTTGTTTTATTTATATCTATTTGTTTGTCCATTCATTGATGATTTAATTAATGTGGGGATCCTTTTGTGTCAGGGCTTGCCGCTTTGGCCTGGGTTTGTTGCCAACATGGTCACTTTCCGTGGGGTCTGTTGCCCACTTGGCACAAGTTATATCTTACATAATTTAACCTTTAAGGAAAAATTGGTCTGGGTCCTAATGGGTTAAGAAGCTATAGCTTCTTACGTAATATTTAATACAAGATTAACATATGAATCTCAAAACTTATGCTTATTCATTTTCTAGTAAGAACTACTTATTTAAAAAAATTTTAAGAACAATTCTTCAAAACTCTTTCATTGAAGAGCAAAAATCCTGTTAACTAAACCTGCGAAAGCGTGACATTTAATATGTGAATTGTGAGTTTTCTATTTAAAAAAAGATCCTTTTCCCTTTCTTTGACATCTCAACTTCATCATTGTCACTGGGAAAAGAGTGTGAGGACTCTTCTTTCTCTGTGCTAGATGTTTTGACAATTTCTGTGATAAGTCAGTTTCCTGTTCGGGTTCATCCTGTTTTGTTTCTCTGCTGTCTGGCTCAGGGCCAGCTGCTTCTGGTCCTTGCTGGTCCACCAACTGGTCAGTTTTTAGTCCATCAAATGATGACCACTGTTCCTCATCATCAGACATAGATTCCTAGTCTTTGTGAGACCAGTTTTACTTTTCCATTCGGATTTAGTCAGTTTCATGATCACTAGTTAATAATAGGAGAAAGTCACATGGTATCCAAATATTCTGGTGGATGACTTTAACAAATTCCCTTCCAGAATTAAGAATTAGAATTAAGGCCAAAAAGTTCTATCTTGGTCTCATCAGACCAGAGAATCTTATTTCTCACCATCTTGGAGTCCTTCAGGTGTTTTTTAGCAAACTCCATTCAGGCTTTCATGTGTCTTGCACTGAGGAGAGGCTTCAATCGGGCCACTCTGCCATAAAGCCCCGACTGGTGGAGGGCTGCAGTGATGGTTGACTTTCTACAACTTTCTGCCGACTGCATCTCTGGAGCTCAACCACAGTGATCTTTAGGTTCTTTTTTACCTCTCTCATCAAGGCTCTTCTCCCCCGATAGCTCAGTTTGGCCGGACGGCCAGCTCTAGGAAGGGTTCTGGTCGTCCAGAACATCTTTAATTTAAGGATTATGGAGGCCACTGTACTCTTTGGAACCTTAAGTGCAGCAGATATTTTTTGTAACCTTGGCCAGATCTGTGTCTTGCCACAATTCTGTCTCTGAGCTCTTCAGGCAGTTCCTTTGACCTCATGATTCTCATTTGCTCTGACATGCTCTGTGAGCTGTAAGGTCTTCTATAGACAGGTGTGTGTCTTTCCTAATCAAGTCCAATCAGTAGAATCAAACACAGCTGGACTCAGATGAAGGTGTTGAACCATCTCAAGGATGGTCAGAAGAAATGGACAGCACCTGAGTTAAATATTTGAGTGTCACAGCAAAGGTCTGAATACTTCGGACCACGTGATATTTCAGCTTTTCTTCATTATTAAATCTACAAAAATGTCAAAAATTCTGTTTTGTTTTTTTTTTTGTTAATATGGGGTACTGTGTGTAATTTAATGAGGAAAAAATGAACTGAAAAGATTGTAGCAAATAGCTGGAATATGACAATGAGTGAAAAATTTAAGGGGGTCTGAATTCTTTCCGTACCCACTGTACACACCCCGTAGTGCTGCGGTGTGTGCAATTGTTAATGTAAACTAGCTTTGCAAGAGAAGCATTCCAGTCTTTTTAAACATTTTATGGACACTTTCTAAGCATTCCTAATGAGGCTTCTGTTTAAGCTTTCCACCTGCCTTTCTCTGTAGATGACATGGTCTTGTTCGAGACCTAACTTACTGAAGTAACTTAGTAGCTAGTTTAGCTGAACAGCTAATTTTCAAACTCTAATCTCTGGTCATAACGACGCTTAGTTAGGAATCCATGAACACATAAGCATGAGCTTGTCCATATGCTCAAACTACTTAAGAAAGTTTCTGCCAGAATTTTGGCAAATTTGTTTTGGCACAGGTAAGCCTGAGGAAATCTGGTAAAGCGGTACATCACAACAACCATATATTCATACCCTGTTTTACACTTTTCCAGATGCATCTAATTAAAAGCGATCAATGCAAAGGGGTAAACTGTAATAATCGTCATATGAGAAACTTAAACATAAATATTTGGGTGTTTGTCCCATGTCACATAGTGCTCTACATCTTTCTACATGAGTGGCCAGTAAAAGAGAGTCATGACTCTCTGCATGAGCATTAAGTTTAGTTATGTTGAGCTCATAGGTGAGAGGGTTATTGTCAGTGTAGACTAAACAGTGGAGAATAGTAAAGGTAGTCCCCAAGTCTCTCACAAATGGCCCACTTCAAAGCCAAGAACTCTAACTTGCCTGAGTGAAGATGGTAGTTTTTCCCTGGCGCAGTCAAAGTTCTGGATCCATAAGCAATAACAAACAATTTCCAAGATGCTTCTGATAAAGGACTGTTACAAACCCCCTTGTACTAACCCCCTTGTCAAGTATCACAGCTTGTAAAGGTTTCTGTAGCAGTCAAGAGTCTCTCAGTTCTTATTTAGGTTTCTTCCTCCATTCTTCTTTCCAAAAGTCTTCCAGTTCTTTCAGATTTCTGGGATGTCTGTTCCACACTGCTCTTTTCAGGTCTATCCATATATTTTCAATGATGTTGAGGTCAGGTGATTGTGAAGGTCACTGCAAAACCTTCAGTTTCTGTCTCTTAATGTAAGACAACGTGGATTTGGAGGTGTGTTTAGGATCATTATCATTTGGAGAAGCCATCCTCCCCTTAACTTTTTCACAGATGGAATCAAGTTAGTGTCCAAAATTTGATGAAATTTGGTGGAATCCATTCTTCCTTCTAGAACTTGTTTCCAAAAAGCATCAGGCTTGTTTCTTTGTTCATTTGTGAACTTCAAAGGTTGAATTTTGTGGTGAGGACATAGAAGAGGTTTTCTTCTGATGACTCTTCCATGAAGACCATATTTGAACAAGTATCTGTTGACAGTAGAACAGTGCAGAACAACTCCAGAGTCTGCAGGTCTTTCTGGAGGGATGCTGCAGTCAAACGTGGGTTTGGACTTGCTTTTCTGCTCTGTCTGACATTTTTCTTGCTCTTCCAGATCTTGCTTTAACTTCCACTGTTCCTGTTGACTGACATTTCTTAATGACATTCTGAACAGAGGATATCAGCGTCTGTAAAGGCTTTGCTATCTTCTTATAGTCTTCTCCTGCTTTGTGAGCATCAACTATTTTCAGTTTCATTGTTCTGGACAACTGCTGGAAGAACCCATGATGTTTTTGCACACACCATTATTTTTGTTTTCTGTTATTTTGAAAGGGTAAATGATAGAAATAAAGCCTTTTTTTTTACATGTTAAAAGATTGTCTCATTCAGGAAATGGAACATAACAACTTCCTACTTTCTTAGAAGGCCTGAAGCACTTTATGACACGTTCTGCTTGTTATGTTTTTGGTTTTTCTCTGCCTGTTCTGTGCAGGTGTGGTCTTTTTCTCCTCTGTTAGGTTTAAAACACAGTCTTTGAGCTAAATAAAGTTCATGTGAACCAAGGTGTGCACAAAATGAAGAGACACAAGATTGAAGCTTCTTTTTCCAGCTATAGCAGGGAGAGATACGAACAAAGTGCTGTTCTTAGCGTTCTCTGAACAATCTCTGTCCGTTTTTCCTCTGCTGCTGCATTTATTCAACACAAGGTCAGGGTGGTTCACACACTTTACAACTGTCTGTTGGCATGCAGAACAGAGATAACTGGTAGCAAACCTCCTCCAGGTGCTGGGGAGACACAGTGAACACAAAGAGTCTTGTTTTTAAAACACACACACACACAGCAGTTCTTGATTAATATACCTCAAGACTTAAGCTTATCTTACATCCTCCCACTCATGCATCCTGTTTAGTTGATTGTGTTTGTCTATTTAAGTCTGTGTGTTTCAGTTCCCTGTATTGGAGTGTTTTGTGTCTTTTATGTCTGTCCCTGTCATTGTACTCTGATGCTGCTCCTTAGTTGTTTGAGTTACTTGCCCCTTTTTCCCCTCTTGTGAGGTGTTCAGTTATTAAAACAAGTTACAACCTTATCCATCTGCACCCAAGCCTTCTCTGCTTCTGCGTTCTTGAACTCTATCTGTAACACTTTACAGTCACAGTCCCATTACCCCCTAAATATACAAACTTTCACACACTGATGGCAGATCTGCTGCCTGACACTTGTGCCAACCTGTAACCACCAGATGGAATGTGGGGTTTAGTGTATGTATTTCCTTTGTGCATGTTTTCCACAATGACACACAATGAAAGATGTTAGTGAATGAGTAAAGCGCTCAACTCAGGTCTCAGAACTCTCATTTTTTTCACTGTGTTGGTAAGAGTTTAAAAATATATTGGAAATGTGAGCAGATTAGTATTGGACTACGGGCTTTGGCTTAGGGCCACACTGGCTTGCTCTCCCAGCTACAAGGAAGTTGCTGTGGTTTGGTAACAACAGCAAAGCCAGAAGTTGCTGTATCAGCTAGCAGGACTTGATCAAATAACTACTTTGTTTTCAGCTGTCTAAACTGAGCTCACACTGAACATGAGCAGAGAAGAGCCTAGAGACATTTTGCATGCTAAGTCATTGAATTCAAATGACGTTGGCGTTTACTTATAAAGCGCTTTTCTACCTTCCTTGAAGGCCCAAAGCGCTTTACAGTCACGGTCACATTCACACACACATTCACACACTGATGGAGGCTCCGCTGCCGAACACTGGCGCCAACCTTCCATCAGAAGCAATGTGGGGTTCAGTGTCTTGCCCAAGGACACTTCGACACATGGGCGGGCAAGGCGGGAATGGAACCTGCAATCCTTCGATCACATGCCGACTGCCCTTTCCACTGCACCACAGCTGCCCCGAATTGATTTAATACTGGGGGAAAAAATTAGGAGGATAAAATAGTTCAGAGAGTAATTTAATAAGAAAACAAGAAAGTGGAGATACGTTTAAAGTGAATTTATGATTAAAAAAATCATGATTCACTGCTAGTCTTTAAACTGAAACAATATACCTAACTGCAATAATCAGCTCATGATGCAGCATGTTCTGAAAGAAAAGGATTACTTAAAAAAAGTTTCTATTCAATCCGTCATTTTTTTTTCCCTTTAAGGCAGCAATTTGTAAAGAGGATTGTAGAAAAGGGTTTTAGCAAACATGTAAACACTGAATCAAGCAAAACACAGCTTCTCAGCTTAGATTTTTTCTTCTCAAAGCATTTAATCTTCAGACACCAACAGGTGTAGACACACTGAAAACTATGACATGAAGTTCAACTGTTCATATATATATATATATAAAACCCTGCAGGAGCAGCAGCTACCACTTTAACCCTTCTGCACTTTACCAGTGATTGTATGTAAGCACCATCAGAGCTGATGGACTTCATTCTTTTTGATCCCATCTTGTGGCCACAACTGGCGCATTGTCCATTGTCGGTCTACTGTGAAACATGTGCGTCATACTTCAATTATAAGTGTTTCTTACTTTCTTCATTTATCAATGTGCGCAG
This sequence comes from Adrianichthys oophorus, assembly GCA_036245035.1. Lineage (NCBI taxonomy): Eukaryota > Metazoa > Chordata > Actinopteri > Beloniformes > Adrianichthyidae > Adrianichthys > Adrianichthys oophorus. Next base: position 294,004 of record BSAI01000185.1, on the reverse strand, counting down.
ATGTCCGTCAAGGGTCTCAGCCGATGGGTCTTTATGTGAATTTGGTTTTGAGTTATTCAAAATTTTTGGTCGGTTGAGAATATGCAGTGTATTTTACATAAATTTTACACGATTGTTACATGAGTCTTACACAATTTGCGTCATTTTTGCAAGGTGCATACGCAAATTTGTAGCTCTCGACAACCATTCCACATAAGTCCACATATGTGTGTCAAACTTTTAACATATGTACCATTGATGTATGACTTTCATATTTCGCATACTGCACACATATCACATTCAAATTACATAATTGATGCATGTCGGGCCCTTCTTGTGGATCTCCCACGCCAAGCATCTGACTTAGAACTGGTGCAGACCAGAGGAATCTGCCTGTTTAATTAAAACAGCAGCAGCGGGTGCTGACCATGGTGCTGAGATTATGTGATTTCTACCCATTGCTCTGAATGTCAAAGTGAAGAAATTGAATGAATCATGGGTTTATATGTTCTTTGTGTAGTGATTTATTCATACTACTTCCAGAGTTTTAAAGTGGTTTGTTCGTAATACATCTGGGAAAATTTCATGTCAAAGGCCACAACTTTTCTCACTTTTTTTGTGAAATATGCACAAATTGTTCATAGCGGCAGTGTAACATGGCCTTAGCATTTTCATACTGTGTCCTGGAGGGACTTTTACATTAAGTAGTGTGTGATGCTCTAGGAGAGGGCAGGTGTTCTGCTTAAACTTTACAAAAGAGGCATTTGTGAATGTAACATATGGTAATCTCTTGCCTTTTTTTTATTCTGCAGAGGTCGTTCTGCAGGGCTGTGGTGGACGATCTGCGGGTTTCCCTCAAGTGCCAACACCGGCTCAAACACAAGCCTCAGCGACCCATATTGGTGAAAACAGAGGAGGTCATCAACATGCACACCTTCAACGACCGAAGACTGCCAGGCAAAGAGACCATGACCTGAAGACAGAGTCCCTTTCTCAGTTGCTTTCTGGCCGTGAGGCAGCGTGCAGAGACTACTGGGATAAGGGGATGGGGAAATGGTAAAATGCAAAAAAAAATTTTGAATGACTTAAAGCTGGATTTCATTTGAAGTTTTAGCACTAGTGATTTTGAACTGTATTATTAGCATCATTTTCATAATTAGATGGGCCTAAGGGATTCATCAATATTTCCTGTGAAAATATCTTAAAATTAGGTGATATTTAAGCATGTTATCCTTTTACAAGATAACCAACAACAGGAGACCGGAAGTTTAAACCATGGGGCTAATATACAGTCTTGGGAAAATCAAGAACTTTCCAGGAGGTTGAAAATCTGTAATCTTTTTGCCAGGTCTTTTACTGCACAACTCACATTTCAGAGGCCAACAAGACAGATGGAGCTTTCAGCTCTGACAGCCCACAAATGCTCAAATCTGTGACGCAACATACCACATCTTTCCTAAACTAAACAGTGGACAACACTCCAAAATGTAAACAGGTGATCCTTAGTCGAGTAATGATGATCCTTCTATGATATTGACTGAAACCTCAAATGGTAAAATATATACCATCCATCAGGCAACAATCATGTTTGTGTTTATTGGAATTTATAACCTTTAATAGATTTGGTGGTTGTTAAAAGCTGTATGATGAAGTTAATTAAAAAGTTGGTTTTGGTGCAATACTCATTCAACTGTTCTTGACCATGTTTCATTCGAATCATCACACTGTGAAAAGGCTTTTAGGGGCTGGCATGCCCTTATGCCTGCCACAGATTTGGTCTTAGTCAATCTTTCCTTACATTTTTTACGCTGTGTGTGATTCTGCTCGGGGAGAGGCATCTTTTTGGTAAATCCCTTCGTGCTTGTTCTTCTCGGTTGCCATGTTGATTACCTACAGCACAGAAGGGCGAAACCAATATCCACCATATTTACTCCAGAAACCACAAAGTCATCCTCCAGCTGACTAAAATAAAGCTTAATAAGACTCTGCACACCTCACAAAGTTGAAGGGGCTTATATCATGCACAATCAATTTCTTTGTTTAGCTTTTAAGTGTATTTTAATGTTGATATCTCATGACAAAAGCCCCCCAAAGCATTTTTGATCCATTCACACATCTATGAGTGTTCCTCTAAAATCTTGTTCTCTGAGCACCAAACCCCTCCCAATCCATGAAGCGATTCCTCACATTGTAGCATAGACAAGTGAGGAAACAAGTGAGAGAAACCTTTCCATGAGCTGTCTGCCAGCACTGCCCCCAGTCTGAAAAAGGAAAAAAAACACTTTATCTGTGGAGATAGCGGTGATCCACAAAACATTTTCATTTTATATTCCCAATATGCACATCCATCTTTGCAAAAGTTCAGATGTTATTTGTTTTCGTGGGCAAATCGCAGACACGCTGCCGAGGCTCTAGTATGACGTCATGAAATGGACAGCACCCACAAGGTGTGAAAGGCAATGCTTTAGAGATCAAGTTGTCTTATTTCCATGCAGGAAAAAAACTCACAAGAATAACTTATATTTCATTAAAAAATGTGTTCTTTGTTGTGCCAAAGGTAACATAGTATCATATATATGGATATAGTTTACTCTAAAAAGCTTAAGAATAGCATGATATAGGCCCTTTAAAGTTGAAGTAATCTCACAGCACATACTATTCATTGAGTATTAAGTGTTTTTTTTAAAAACTCTTTATTTATACACCTTCCTTCCTCTGTGTAATTCTATTATGACTTTTCTATGGTCATAGTCTAGACTTTCACTTTGCACTCTGGTTTCTTCCGTATTATTTAACCATACTAGTAGAATTTCTATGAAAAGTGTTTTTATACAAACATTGACAACATTTTGTATGAAATCTTATTAACACAAAACAGTAAAGAGTGGAATCTGACAGTGGAGTTTCATTAACCCAGTTGTACAATAAACTGGAGCTGACACACATACAAATCCTTCCTCAAGCCTTATGCATGCACTCCCATACACACAGACACAGACACACACATCTTGAAGCTCATGAGCACTGCTGTAGAACATCTTTGAAGTGACACTTTAGAGGAAATGGGAAAATTAACCTATTTTTACCATATAAAGGAATCTTTATTTTAAAAAAAGATATTTTTAATTCCCAGTATAAAGATAACAATGATACCAATTATTCTGTTTAGAGCAATTTTGTAGTCTACACAAAGGAGTAGAAAGTAATATTGTGGATATTGCATTTACAGTTCATGATAAACTGCTATGGTTCAGTACTGTGCCATTGTGTGTGACAGATTTTAACAAGAAAGGATTAAATAAAAAAAAGGGAAACCTCATGCTGTTTTAATTTTTTTTCAAACAAGGTGCTCACAGTTACTTATTAAAGTTGTTGCACAAGTTTAAGAAAATTAAAAGGAGTTATTCACAACTTTCCACTTGTCTGGCTTCTTATTTGTTCAGAAATTGTTAATGCATCATAAATGCCTCAATTTAAAAGATAACAAATGACTAAAAATAGAGGCCTGATTTTCCAATACAACAAACAAAAATCACAACAAATTATGCACATACAATAGTCTAACAAGCAGTGAGAGGCAATACTAAACCCACCCTACAACATAAGTGTAAAAACATATTTAGTACTGATGGAGTGACTCTACATAATGTTGCTTTTTATTTGCTTTTGAATTCATAAACTATTATTGTTTTTAAATCATTTTGTCTTGTCTGTAAATACGTACGAAAAACATCAGCCAAAAATAAAACCCACTGGTGAGGGTCCAGGCTGTCCACTTGATAGAGGGTACCCCATCCTTCTTCAAAATTAGCTTATGACAAAAGCCTGATTTTTTGTCCTTACATTTCACGAGACTCTTTTTTTGAAGTTCATACAGCAAATTATCAAATATTTATTGATTTAGCTTAGTCCTATAAAATAATTCAAACCTCTGTGGAAAAATCTGAATTACACAGTATGCTATGCAAACTACAAATTCATTCAAACTTTTAATCACTAAGCATTTCAAATGAATAAAGCAAATCAGATTATTCATTCATTCATTTTCCAATCCGCTTTATCCCTTTCGGGGTCACGGGGTTGCCGGAGCCTAACCTGGCTACTCATGGCGAAGGCAGGGTATACCCCTGGACTGGTCGCCAGCCTGTCACAGGGGCCAAATCAGATTATGTTAAGTTTTATTGAACTGGAAACTGCTTCTCTTAGTCAATGCATGTATGTTAAATACTAAAAAAAATAAATTTCATATAAGGCAGACTTTAAGTGCAATACTTTAATGAAAGTGACTCTTCTAGTGGTCTAATATAGTTCCATTCCATCCATCCATCCATATATCTTCTTCTGCTCATCTGGAACCAGGTTGCAGAGACAGCAGTCTAAGCAAAGATGTCCAGATTTCCTTCTCCACTTCTTCCAGCTCTTCTAGGGAGATCCCAAGGAGTTCCCGGGCCAGCCGAGAGACGCATTTCCTCAGCGTATGACATGCCCAGAACAATTCCCCAGGGAGGCGTCCACAAGCCATCCGGACCAGATGCCTGAGTCATGTTGACTGGCTCTTCTCGATGTGGTGTAATTTTACCAATAAAATAGTTATTTAAAATAAAATAGAGAGGATTGAAATATAAGTATTTATTTATCAGAGTTATCACACACAAACACTGCAACAAGCAATAAATAAATATCAATAATATTAACTTCACATAAAGAAAAGAAACTGCATGGAAAAAAATTAACATATTTCAAGTGTCATTTTACTTTCAGTTGACACAATGGTTTTAAACCACAGTAAGAGTAGAGAAAAATGAAACTGCAAAATCATCAACAAAAATAATTAGAAATAATAAAGAATCAATATCTCTCTGTTGCACTGAAGTAGTCAGTCTTAAATTGCACCTTAACCTGAACTCTAACATTGTCATTCAGAAAGGACTGACAATGTCCAACAGCTTAGCAAACAGATCAGAGCTGAATGCCTCTTGTGTTGTACAGTGTGATGGCAGCATACCCTGCCACATCCACAACAAAATGGTGGTAACCCCTCTGCACAACACATTTTACATTTTTTCCCACATATTTAATAAATTTGCAGTTTCATTTAGAAATGAACACACATTGCTTTGAGTTAAAATATATGTTCATTTTGTGCTTATTTGGAATACCTATTTTGTTTGGTTTACTCATCTTGGTTTGTTTAATTTCACCTGTTTTGAGCTTCCAGAGCTGAGGGTATGCTGGTCGCTGTGGGTGTGGTTGAGGTTCTGCTCCTGGAGCTGTGCTGAGGGACCTGGCCAAAAGAGGAAATAAAGCCACCACAGCTCTTAAATGCTTGGGCCAGGGTATTGGGCAGGTGCCATCTCCAAAAGCCTCCAAGGGGAGAAATCATGGACTTCTTTAATGTTGATTTGCTTTGTTTCAGTTAATTGCGATTTAATTGTTCTAATTTTGTGCTTCTGTTTTGTTCTTTCTTTTCCACTGAAAAAAACAAGTTTTGTGTTTAGTTTTGTCTGTAGTTTTTGCTAAATGTTGTTAGTTCCCCCTCTCATGTTTGTTTAGTGGTCTGATCACCCACTATATATGTTCCCCTGTTGTGTCTTTGAGGAGGTCAGTTTGTTTCTATTATTTGGTCTGTTCAGTTTGTAAAGTTACATCTATTGCCTCAGTTAATTCTATTCTGTTGACCTCTTTTAAGGGCCCAATTTGTAAATAATATATTTTTTGAGAAAAAATTAAAACTTTCATTTTTCATAACTCTTCTGTTGTCCTCTTTGGCCATTCGATCCCTCACATGTGGTGTCAGAAGTGGGATCAGTAATTGAGGACACAGAATGTTTTTTTTCTGCTTTTTTCTTGACATCTGTAGTTTTTTTTCAGAGTGCACCATGCATCGTGGAGGAAGAGTTGTGAGACCTTGGACAGAGAACAAGGACATTAACAGTGGACTTGGAGACCAGGAAGAGGAGCCTGAGGGTGGAGCTACAGGGGTTGGACCAGGTACTGAGGGTGAAGACGGGCATGAGCCAACATTGAAAAACCTAACTGATATTCTTCAGGCTTTCATGGGAAAGCAGGAGGCCAGAGATGTTCAACTACAGGAGTAAGCAAATCAAGAACATCGCTTTAAAACTCTGCAGCACCAGTTTCAGCTTCTTCAGATGGAGGTGCAGCCTCACACTTCTCCTCCTCCAGAACTCACATCATCAGTACCTGATCCTTCAGAGGTGTCTAGCTTTGACAATCAACTTTCAAAACCAAGATCTGCTCCAGAATGTGAACCACTAGCACCTAGTTAACCTCAATTTTCTCAACAACCAAGGTTGGAAAAACTCACAGAAAATGATGATGTGGAACATTTTCTTGTCATTTTTGAAAGAATTGCTACAGCATGCAAGTGGACCAGATCGGATTGGGTTTTTCACCTTATTCAAATGCTCACTGGTAAGGCTAGGAGTGCTTATGTTAGCATGGATTTTGATGCCTCACAGGATTATGACAAAGTGAAGACTGCCATTCTGCACAAATATGAAATCAACCCTGAGTCTTGCAGGCAAAGGTTTCGGTCCTTGGAAGTTGGACCTGAGGAGACCCCCAAGGAGCTGTATGCCAGACTAAAAGAGCTGTGTGACAAGTGGATTCAGCCTAAAGGTAAAACAACAAAAGAAATTTCTGAAATCCTAATCATGGAACAATATTTAAGAATGGTGTCACCTGAGCTTAAGATCTGGATAAAAGAACATGGGCCTAAATCGGTAGCTGAGGTGGCCTCCCTGGCAGAGGTTTTTGTGGCTGCTCGAAAGAAAAGCCTTCCATTGAGCAACCTTGTATGACAGGTCTCTAAAGACTCTCGGAGATCAACAAATCACCAATACCACCAGAGGTCTGCCCCTAGTGTAAACAGAACTCATTTGGAGGAGAAACAAGCAAAACCAACAAAACCTTCCAGTAAAACACCAATTTGTTATTTTTGTGGACAGGAAGGACACATCAAACCATTATGTCCAAAAAATCCAGTGAAGCTCACTCAAATGCTTTGTTCCATTCCACAATTTTTCACCAGAAACTCAGGAAGGTGAATCTATGAAACTCACTGTATAGATTAATGGGAAAAGTCATATGGCTCTTGTGGACACGGGCAGCACACAGACTCTCGTGCAGAGACAGCACATACCAGCAAAAATTATTTGTACCTGTGAGACCATCTCAATCTGTTGTGTGCATGGGGATAGGAAATGTACCCCACTGCTGAACTTTGTTGAAGTCCAAGGCCAGACATATTTGTTAAATGTTGCCGTTGTAATTAATCTGCCTTTTCCAGGGGTCCTAGGTCATGACCTTCCAGTTCTTTTTGATTTATTGGACAAAAGGAAACAGCACTGTTGCTGTTACAAGGGCACAGGCTTGAGGAACAGCAAGAGGAACAATCCCCACTTCTCAGTGCCTTGCTATTCTTTGACACTGAGCTGGAGACAAGCCCGGGAAAATCTAACAAGCCACGTAGTCGACAAAGACAAGAGAAATTTAAACACATAGCTGGGAAGCCACAAAATGAAGGAATTCCAGACATGGATTTGGGGTTTGAGTTGCCTACTGACATCAGTAAAATGCAACATGATGATCCAACACTGTCTTTCTGTTTTTTGAAAGCTAACAAAATGGTTAAGTTCAAGAAAAGGAGGGAGTTATTCTTGCATGATGGTGTTCTATATCATCAGGGTGATCAAACAAAGCAGCTAGTGGTCCCTCAGAGGGTCCGGGATGTAATACTCAACCTGGGCCACTCTATTCCCTGGGCCGGCCACCTTGGGAAGCACAAGACTGCTGCTCGCATTATTAAACATTTTTTCTGGCCTGGTTTGCATGCAAATGTTGAACAATACTGTAAAAGTTGCCCTCAGTGCCAGAAGACATCCATCAAAAGTGCAGCGAAGGCCCTGCTACAGCCTCTTCAAATAATTGGCACCCCCTTTGAACGTTTGGGCATGGATGTTGTTGGCCCTGTGGAAAGAAGCAGAGCTGGAAATCGTTACATGCTGGTCATTACAGATTATGCTACCAAATACCCAGAAGTGTTTGCTTTGAAAAATGTGAAGGCAAAATCTGTGGCATTCTCTCTCGTGCAGTTTTTCTCAAGTGTGGGTTTCTCCAAAGAAATTTTAACAGACCAGGGGACTAACTTTATGTCTACACTGCTTAAACGGGTTTACCAGCTCCTGGTAGAGCGTTTGAACAACTCCCTATCATCCACAGACAGACGGACAGACTGAGCTGTTTAATCAAACACTCAAAACAGATGCTCCGTAAGTTTGTGAATGATACTGGTTCTGTCTGGGATCAGTGGCTTCCTTACCTCCTTTTTGCCTATACGGAGGTTCCTCAGGCCTCAACAGGGTTTTCCCCATTGAACTTCTCTATGCTTATGAAGTAAAGGGACCCCTGACCTTGCTGAGAGAGACCTGGGACAAAGATCGGGGGAGGGAAGGACCTGTTAATATAATTTCTTATGTCCTACAGATGAGAGAGAAGCTGCAGAAGATGAGTGAACTGGCTCAAGTGCACATGGCTGAGGCTCAGTGGTACCAGGAGACCTGGTATGACAGGAAAGCCTGACACAAAAGCTTTCTCCCACTTCAGAAGTAACTTGTAATGCTCCCAACAAGTGACAGTAAACTGCTGGCAAAATGGCATGGTCCCTTTGTGGTGCAGAAAAAACTTGGAGCCCCAACTTATCAAGTTTCTATGCCAGGTCACACATGTTCCAGCAGAGTGCTTCATGTGAATCTAAAGGAATGGTTTCCAAGAGCTGAGGAGGAGGCCATGGTGCTGCTTATCCAGAATGTGAAGGAGGAAGAGGAGGTTGAATTTCTACCGACACCAATGGCCACCACTCTGGATTTGAGTCATCTGTCTCCAAACCAGCAATCCCAGGTAAAAGCACTAATCAACCCTGAGATATTTCAGGAGTGCCCAGGACGCACCAGTCTTATGGAACATGACATTGTGCTGAAGGACCAGGCCACTGTAAGGCGGATGAGCTACAGAATACGCGAGCGTCTCCTGGTCCCATTAAAGAAAGAGGTGGAGTTCATGTTGTCTCTGGGAATCATTCAGCTCTCTAAAAGTGAGTGGTGTGAGTGGTGGATTACATGGTGCCCCAGCAACTTTCCAGAGACTCACGGACCAGGTACTCAGTGGGCTTGAAAGCTTTGCATGTGCATATCTGGATGATATTGTTGTTTACAGCACAGCATGGGATGAGCATTTAGGACACCTGAAGAAAGCTCTGGAGTGTCTTCATTCAGTGGGACTGACCATCAATCCAGCTAAAAGTGTTCTGGCTCAGATTGAAACAGAGTTCCTGGCTTTTACTATTGGAGGTGGGTTGATCAAACCGCAAATAACAAAGTTCAAACAATTGAGACCTGTCCTCTTCCTCAAACCAGGAAGCAGCTAAGGCCATTTCTTGGTATGGTGGGCTTTTACCATCGGTTCATTCCAAACTTCTCAGCCCGAGCTGCTCCGCTGACAGACATGACTGACTCAAGGTCACCAAATCAGATCCAATGGACCATCAATGCTGAGGCTGCTTTTCGGGATCTGCAACACTCACTAAGTACCAGCCCAGTACTTCACAGCCAAGACTTTGATAAGCCATTTACTCTGCAAACTGATGCATCGGAGAGGGGCGTTGGCGCTGTGCTTCTCCAGGGGGTTTCTGGGGACCAATGTCCAGTGGTTTACATAAGTCACAAGCTAATGCCTAGAGAAACTTGATATTCAATGTTCGAGCAGGAAGCACTAGCAATCCTGGTTGGAGAGGATGAAAGACGCCAATGGGCGGATCACAAGTTGGTATCTTGCCATGCAGCCATTCTGCTATAGTGTCAAGTACATCCCGGGCAAGGACAACGTAACTGCTGACTACCTCTCTCACACTCCCAGCGAGAGCTTGGAAGGGGAGGGGAGTGTGTGATGGCAGCATACCCTGCCACACCTTGCACAAAATGGTGGTAACCCCTCTGCACAACACATTTTATGGAAAACTTCACAGAAATCAAATTATTAGGGATTGTTATTAATAACAAATTAAGTTGGAATCTACACATCATACACATACAAACTAAAGTTTCAAAAAGTATATCACATAAATAAATCTAAATACATGTTACAATAAAAGTCTAGATACTTATTATACTGTTCCTTAATATTACCACATTTCACCTATTGTATAGAAATTGGGGTCATAATTATAAGTTCACTACATCCTCTCTTTTTACCTCAAAAACGAGCCATTAGAGTTGTACATAAGGCCGGCTTTCTTGATCATACAAAGAATTTAATTAATCAATCCATACTTTTAAAACTGTATGACCTTGATAATTTTTGCACCTCCCAAATTCTTTACAGAGCTAGTGGAAAAATGTTAAAATTTAATATCCAAAAACAGTTCTCTGAAAATAAAGGAGGTACAATCTGAGGAGATGTTGGAACTTCAAGATCAAATTGACAAGAACCACAAAGAGAAGTTTTTTGTGTCTGTTAACTTTAGAACGGGTTAAATAAGGAACTTGGCAATGTTCAAACATTCAAAAATTTCAGAAAATGTATAAAGAAACTCTGATCTCACATTATGAAGACAAGAAGAGTTAAAGATCAACTGGTGTTTGAATAACTTCAAATATGAGGAAGTGTGAACTTGATTGCGCTGAAGTAATCCACAGAAGTGTGTGCGTGCGTGCGTGTGTGCGCGTGCACGTGTGCGTGCTCTGAGTTAGCAGCACACACACTTTTTTTGTTTGTTTTTACTGCCACAACAGTTAGCATACTTTAGCTCCAAGTTAGCTTAGCCGTTTAAGTTTCTTTATTCTCTGATTATCAACTAATTTTAGCAGACATGTTTTTATTTTACACTGAATGAGTGGAGTTGTACGTCTGCTACGTCTTTCTAGGCTTTTCCACTTATTGTTCTAAAACCACCCTCTGCTGCATTGTTTACACCATCGCCTGTTGTAGCCTGAAAACATTCAAATGCGGCTGGAGATTGCTCTTTTATTTTATTGTTTTAAATCTACTTTTCTACAGAGATATGCCTATCAAGATCATTTTCTCATTCTGGGATCAATCAAATTCCTAAGAGTTCTATTTTATTTTCATAAATAAAGTTTTTTTACACATGTGCAGTTGGAAGAATCGATGCTCCCGGACTCGATGTTTATGCCTGTGTAACAGGGGTAGACTGACAGTTTTATTTGTGTATGTATTTGTTATGAATTTCACCAAATCCTGATCATTTTTAGTTATATTTCTTTTCCAAAATGTTAATTTTGTTCATGATCAGGATGTATATTTGTTTGAGGCATGAGTGCTAATATCTGTACTGTCACTTTAAGAGAACTTTCTAGTTTCTGTGTACCACCCCCACCCTCTCAGTTCGCGCTGAAACGACTGAGAGGAGGAAATGCGTTTGTTCTCTGTTAACATTTTGAATTTGTTTTTGTAGGTTACTGCTGAAAATGCAACACAAGGTTTGCTGAAGTGCAAGTGTGGTCAGTTATGGTGAACGTGCAGTGGTTTCAGCCAACTGCAAACTGTGCAGATACATGTTAGGAGTTTGTAGAAGACACGTGTGGACAGGTTTCCTGTTTCTGTTCAACAGGACACTGCGACCCCGCGTGTGACCAGGGAACTGCATGTCACCAAGTTTTATTTGCTTTGTTTGATATGTACAGGTATGGACTCTGTTTCATGTGTTTGTTATACATTTCATGTTAATGCTGGTTGCGCCTAATATTATTTTAAGCTTTATGTATTTTCACATTTCAAGAATGTACACATATTTTTGGGTTTATTTTATTTCGATATTTGTTATCGAGGGAAAGAAATGTTTTACATTTATAATTATTTTTGAAAATGTGTAAAATGGAGTTCGCGCTGAAACGACTGAGGGGAGGACACTGCGACCCCGTGTGTGACCAGGGAACTGCATGTCACCAAGTTTTATTTGCTTTGTTTGATATGTACAGAAACGACTGAGAGGAGGGTCACCGATAAAAAGACCAGCAACCAGCAGATGTTCGTGGTCCAGATACACGCCCGTTACACCTGTGACCCTGTGACGTAATTTTTACAGTGCATTAACAGGAGAAATTTGTACTCAAGACAAAGTCGTACAGAAAGTCATGTTCAAAACAGACGTAAAATGTAAAACTAAAGGTTGTATTCATATTTTTTCTGCAAAGTTGTGCACAAAATATAAATTTTTGCACAGCTTTTTCTTTATGTATACATATCTTTTTGACAGCTATCTCACCTCATACTGTGGCACATAACCTGTTTCTAGAGAGGTGTTTATAATATTTAAAATTGATTCATTAATTAAGGGGAAGGTTTCTTTTCTTCTTAAAGCTTAGTGGGGATTGGGTCTAAAAGACAAGTTGAGCTTTTGGAGGATGTAATAACTGATGTTAATTCTGCTTGATCTACAGCAGTGAAGCAGTCTAATGTTACAGAGGTTTCTATAGATGCCTTTGTTTCTACTGTTTCAGCCTCTCTGGGCTGATAGTAGGGATAACTTTGTTCAGCTTATGTCTAATATTTAGGATTTTACTGTCGAAAAATGTAAGGAATTCTTCAGAGCTGAGAGTAGCTGGAATATGTGGTTCCACTGAGCTGTGACTGCTGGTCAGTCTGGCTATAGTACTAAAAAGAAATCTTGGATTATTTCCAGTCTGTGCTATTAAAGTTGAATAGTATTGGGTTCTTGCTGTGATGAAAACGCAGAGGCGTTTGGATCCACATGCAGGCAAGAGTTTATTAAAGACAAAAACAGACAAGGGCAAAGACAGGATTGAGTCTGAGGCCAAGCAGGGGTCAGAGACGTGGAGCAGGACAGGGCAGCAAGTAGGCAGGCTGGGGTTGGAACCAGGAAAGACAATGACTATGGAATGCTCAGGATTGGATGCAGGGCAAAACAATACTTTGCAACGATCAGAAGGGATGGCGGGCATAATATACGATGAGACTTGATGGGTGATGAGAGCCATCTGGTGGAGACCTAAGGGATCAGAATTCGGGAGAGATCTCCCTCTGGACTCAATTTACCTAGGGACCACTGAAGGCAGAGTCTGGGCTGCAAATTCAGCTTGCATGATGAAATCAGGTTAAATGATGAAAAGCGGCTGTACATTTCATCACTGACTAGGTTCGGGAGGGGACCAGAGAAAATAACAGTGTCCGACATCAACTTAGCAGGTTTAAACACAGATTCTACGTTTAATTTAAGAACATCTGATTGTCTCCGTCGGGCGTCATTAACGCCTGTGTGAATCACAACTCGACGGAACCTGGACTTACTCTGAGCTAACATTTTAAGATTTCCTTCAATGTCACCAATTCTGGCTCCCAGCTATCACCTGACTGTGGCTGTCGGGAGCTTCACGTGTCTAACTTCAGAGGAGCCGATAACTAGAGTTGATGGTTCATCTGGCATGTTGCAGAGGGGAGAAAACTTATTACGTACGAGCTTCGGTAGCTCTAAATGTTTACGTTTAGCACTATGCTTCCTTCCCACCGGTACAAACCCATCCTGAGTTTTCCCCAGCTGCTGCCCGGGAAGGGCTTGAGTGCTCGGCAGTTTAGTTCCAGTATTGCGAGCCGCACTGTGGGTAACAACCTGGCTAACAGGCTTAGCATCCACTTTGTGTAGCTGCGCTTCTAACTGCTGGCCTCGAGTCTAAAATAAGGCTACACTTAACACACCTGCCACTATCTTCACTAAAGGAGGCAGAATCTTCACTGAACATATGTAACATGGAGCAGGACAGAGGAGTGAAAGCAGACGAGGTGGAGGCCATGCTAGCACTTAGCAAAGGCTAGCGGTGTTTGGCTAAGGGGAAGTAACTATGTCACAGACTGCTTAGACAGCAATGGTTAACACAGTGGTTACGCACTAGAATACCAGAGAAGATACTTAGAATTTTTGAATACCAAACCAGATAACACTAAGTTAGATATTAACAAAACAGGCGCTCAATGACAGAAGCAACAAAAGAAAATGACCAAGCACTGTACCCTCACTCAAAAATGACGTCGTTCCAGCCTCATGCCATACTAGACTTCAGTTATTAATCACTGTACTGTCATTATACTATCATACAAATGTGACTTAAGTGCATTGTTTTTGTTTGTTTTTTTTTCCCTTATTGTTTGTTTTTTTTCTTTTCTTTTAATCAATGCAGTTAATTGTCTCAGTAATGAATTTGATAATTCTTTGTGATTATTTTTTGTGTACTGTCTAATTTATGCTTGAAATAAACCAATCAATCAATAATTTGAAATGATTCTTTTCCAAATGTCTTCACATTAATATCTTTAGTTAGTTTTTTTTTTTTTTATGTCAAAAACACTTACATTTTCTCTGTATTTTTGTTATTTACTCTTATCAACGTCATAATGTTTAGGAGCAGGATTCAGATATGCTGCAGTAACACCAGAATCTCTAATGTAAAGTGTCTGACATCACAAAGGTGATCAAGATTTTTTAAATTACACTATGAAGATGTACAGAAAACATTTAGTCTACTACAACAGGAACATTTAATTGTTTGCTTATTGTACTTTATTGTCTTTTAATTTTATGTGTTTGTCTTCTATGTAACAGAGTAAAGTAACAAATTACAGTTACTGGACTATAGAAACCTTCGTTACTTTGTTACTTAGGTTTTGTAGGTTCTGACATTTTCTCTCGGTTTGATGAAACAAAAACGCAGATTAGTTTAAAACAAAACGAAGTAATTGGCGCATACGTGCACGCACATGCACACAGTTGGGGATCGGTCAGAGCACAGACATGCAATCTGCTGCAGTCAAGGTTCCTTCCAAACTGGATCAAAGATGAGACGAAAAGAGACGCTGTCCTGAAAGGAGTCCTGTCATCTCAGCTGAGCAGAAGAGCAGAGATCCGCCCCGGGAACTGATGTGTTTGTTATGAATGAAAAGACTCTAAAGCCGCTCTTTGGTGTGAAAGACAAGAGTCTGCTTCTTCCTGGGACTCTTATTTCTATATGAATTCACTCTTTCTTTCTTTCTTTTCTCTAAGCTGCATGAGTTTGCGCTTAGTGCCCTCTGTGGGGGCGGGTGGAGGGTGCATAGTTTGGTAGACCTGCAGCCGTGCAGAAATGTGCACAAAAGACAGGTGTAGAGAGAGAGAGAGAGACTGATGCATTAATGTAACTCATTATCATGGAATACATAAAGTTGTCCATAATGAACATGGAGACATTTAATAATTCTTTGTGTTTTCAAAAAACTGGCTTGATTGCAGATTTGATAGAGATGAATATAGAGATGAATATGAATATAACAGTTTTTTCCACATCTGACTCTGAGCTGTAGCACAGACCACATATGTTGTCACAGTAACTTATTTTTGTGTCATTTTTCACACTGTTGTCTGAATTCAAATGAAGCAGGTTATGTATTGAACCGTGTTCAGACCTTGCACAAGGTTATTGCTTTAAAAATGTCGTTTTTTATTATTATTATTTTTAATTTACCTTTATTTAACCACAGAAGTCCTATTGAGATTAAAAATCTCTTTTTCAAAGGAGCTCTGTTCAATGAAAGACAAGTTTGTGTGAAGCTGTTTTTACCTTGAGAGTTTGTATGAGTGGAAAAAAGTAAAGTAAAGTAACGAGTAGTGAATTACTTTTTCAAATGAGTAATGAGTAAAGGATTATTATTACAATTTTGTTCCAGTAACTAAGTAAAGTAATCAATTACTTTATAGAAGTAACTTACACAACACTGCTCTCTAGGCCTTCATATTGTGGTAAGTGGACTTTTAAACCAAGACAATCCAACATTCAAAATTTAGAAAATGTTTAAATGGGAAATGTGTAGATGACTCCTACTGAGATGTAATCCAAAAAAAAAAAGAAAGTTTACCATATTTGAGTGACCCATCTCTTCTTTTTATTCGCTTTGATGTTTTAAGTAAAACAAAAGGAAATATGGGTCAAAGTCAGGTCTGTACCGCATGTATTTATTTTTTAAGAATCTTAAATTATTCAAAACATCCCAAGCATTAACCAGACAATTATGTGCATTTTTCCTTCATTTAAAGACGGCAAAGACTTCTTTAGACAATCACCTGACATGACTGTCTGCCACAGAGGAAGAGTGATGATATTGCGTACAGTAAAAAATTAATCAACTTTAAAATAAACAAGAGGAAAAGCTTTTTGTGAACAATGTCATGATTAGGGCCCGGTCACACCGCCTGAACTTTGCTGGAGCGTTCCTGGAGCGGTGACCGTTCATCACCGTTACAGCAACGCCGCATACGCTCGGCCACCGCTGATGTTCCTGAGGGTTCCTCCCACTGCTCTGAAAGTTCTGAGCTGCTCAAAATACTGCAGCGGTGAGGAGAGGTCCATTCTCCGCTCCGGCAAAGTTCACCGCCGCTCCACCGACACCCAGTCAAAGTTTGGTTCTGCTAGATACAGGTTCGTGGACGCTTGGGTCCGCTAGACCAACGCAGAACTAAACGTTACTCAAACGTCGGTGGAGCGGTCATCAGCGTCTTATGAGCGGACACGGCGTTGCTGGAACGGGCGTTGAAGCAGTGATCCATGGCAGCGATGAACTCTGATGTGGCGTTGTTATAGAGATGCTGGAGCGGGACCGGTGATCGGCCAAAAATACGGGGAGAAATGGACATTGAATTAACCCAAAAACTGCATCACCGTGGATCCTGAGAGACGCCCGCATGCGCAGAACGCCTTATACCAAAGCTGAAGCAACCAACGCTACACCAACGCTCACTATAGCTCTCTGCCATTAAAACAATGCTAAAGCTACGCCGGCTTCAGCGGTGCAATCGCTACACCAACGCTCACTATAGCTCTCTGCCATTAAACCAATGCTAAAGCTACTATAATCTATGGTAACCCTGTCTATTTTTGACTCCGTAAGAATAAATAATAAATTATCCTAAAAAGTACATTACTGAAAACAGTAACAAATTAAAGAGGAAAAAAAAAGAATTCCACTGTCAGGGTGAGCGCTGTGCAGTCGCTGGATGTTCTGTCTCATCCCAAAACTGTTTTGTTGAGCTGTCCTTTCTGATGCTAAATGGACATGACCCTCACTGATGATCTAAACTGTAACTGTAAGGAAAAGAAAATACATTTTAATCATTAAACATTTGTGCACGTGCTGTTTTTGCAAAGATGTGTTAAAATACACGATGGAAAATATTTAATATTGTTTATGCACAAGATACATGCAAATATCTTTGGACAAAATTTTTTAAGAAAATGACTTTGTCTTAGAAATAACACAACAGTATTTACTTTTCTTTGGATTGTCAGCAGAAGATCATCCGTTATGTTTAATCTCTTTAATCCTGTGTCCACATACACGGACCTCACATTTAGGGTTCTATTACCACAGTAGTTTATTCTGCTTAACTGGGCCCTGTGACTGTGAGGGTTAACTTAAATATTAGCTCGGGCCATGAGGGCTTAATGACAGTATGATCTACTTAACTAAAGGGTAAATGGAGAAAAACTCCTTACATTACAAGTGAATATTATATGGAGAGAAACAAGTATCACTCCGATTTGTGTGTGCGTAAGTCTTGGTTTGTGCATAACTTTAGGTTTGTGCGTATGTAATTCTTGATTTGTAACTCATAAAATACATTTGGTGCATGAGTACAATAATTACAAAATTTAAAAAATACAATGTACACATGCACAACTTCAAATTACAACAGCTTGAAACTAACTACGCGAACAAATCTTTAAGAAATATGCACAAATCACTTGTTACGCACACACAAAACCGTTTTTAAACACAAATCTGATTTGAGACTCTTTTCACGTCTCCCAGATTTGTGTGTAAGTAATACGTTTAAATGCTGCTGGAATGCTGGGTCATCAGAGTTTTTTTTTTTTTTTTTTTTATCAACTGCTCTGAGCTTAGATTGTGAATAAGATCTGGTGAAACTTGATATTTTACAACTTTCTTTTTCAACTTTCTTGGTGAGTTCAGGATGAAAAACCACAATGTTTATCTTGTATTGTTTCTGTGTTCCATAAAATAAGGCTACAGCACATGTTGAAATGGACTACCCTGGAGACTCAGAGTGCATCACATGCAAGAAGCTGTTAGTTTTTAGGGTTTTGGTCTGCCAAAACTACCAGTGTGGAGCAGTGTAGCTGATTTGCTGTGGCGACCCCTGACGGGATCAGTCAAAAGGTGACCATACTGTTATTTTCCTTGTGCCATATCTTTGGTTCCTGTTTTTGTTTTGTTCGGTTTGGTTTTTTTGGTCATCATTAAATCGCTATGTCTACGATCACACTTACAAGGATGGACGAAATTGTATTTTTCAAAAATGTTTCAGTATTTTAGAGCCACTAAATTCTATGACTTTTAGTAGATTCAGTATACTTTTGAATTTCACAGATAAAAATGTTCCAGAAAAGTTTTGTCATTGGTAAATTTACTTTTATGAAGACAATATTTGACCAAAATTAGAATAGGATAAGAAGATTTGGTTGTCTTCAGTGTCTTCAGAAAGTCCCAGAACAGTTTGTTTAAAACAGAAGCATCAGGAAGAACATGTCCAAACAAATGAGTAAAGGCTTCAATACGATTGTTGCTAAAGGAACAGCTGGTGTCAATGTCCTTTTTGAATCTTGGGGAAATAAGATATTTAAAGTCATATTCCAACACATTAACAAACAATCTCTCTTAGAGGATAATCACATCACATTACTTTATACTGGCTGTACAAAAGAGACAACATATAATAATAATTGTTATTTCTTGATGACCACAATTACAAAATACTTGAAGCAAAATTAAATACAAAAAGAAGAAAAATAAATACTTCAAGAAAGAGACAGAAAGAAACAACCAAATATTGATGTGTTGAAAGGTTATTTGGGCATTTCCCCAGAATAAAACCATAAAATGGTTTTTAAAGAGCTATTATTCATTCATTCAGCATAAAATGTTAAATATATTTGAGAATGAACCATTAAAATTGGCCATAAATAATAATACAATAACAAAAAGGGGAAGTAAATTTGAAGAAAAAATTGCTAATTTTTCTCCAGAAAATGTTGGAATGTGTTCATGAGAAAAACAAATGTTCCACAGTTTCATCTTTCAAATGATAAAATATAAAATTTAAGAAAATGCAGGGTTCAACATGAAATGTAAATCTGCTTTGAAGAAATTCACCAACAAGATCAATTTTATTAATTCTTTTTAAATGGATTTCTTTGACTCTGGGTCAAACAGCTCATTTAATAAACTGTGAATGGCCTCTGATTGGAGATTGACTTTAAATAAAACTGTCAAAAGAAGCTTGGTTTTAATTATGATCAATTTAATGTTTGAAAATATATTTGTGTTAAATCTATGAAGCTGCAACCAAAAATCCGTAACATTGGCAATTGTTCGCTGACAGGAACAATTCAATAAGTTATTATTGTCAGGAACATTTCAAGAGATTATCTGATCCGGTTTACTCTGAAGAAGATTTTTTTTCCCAATGAACTTTATTGAACCCTCTGATTTGTAACAGCCTAAAATGCTTTAGCGGAAGTTACGCAATATACATGCGCGTCGCAGAGTGTCTTTGACAAATGCGGATCAGGCTGCGTAGCATATTAGGCATAGAAGTATACGTAGCATGCGTAAACGGGTCAGATAGCCAATACAAATCGGAGAACGACAGTGACGTCAGGGGGCAACTAGAGGATCCATGGACTACGCCCGGGAAGTGCTAGGCTGCACCGGGGACCAGCAACACAGCAGCGGGCATCTGTTCTTCAGTCTCAGCTCGGGCAGCGCTCACCTATAATGGAACGGGCAATGGAGCAGCTCAACGTCCAGCTGAACCGACTGACACGCTCCCTTCGCCGGGCTAGGACCGTGGAACTCCCCGAAGGTAAGCGTCTTCCAGCCGGACGCCGACAGGACACCGGCGTGACTGCCAGGTAACACTGAGATGGAGCTGGGATCAGTGCCCGGTGTCCTAGCCGTCCTGACAGAAAAGCAGGCAACAGGGATACTTCAAAGACTTCAGAAATATTTGAATTCCCACATTCTGCTCGTGCTTCTGCTCGTGCTGCCTTTCTTTACCCCCTCCAGACAATGAAACGGCCGTATACACGCTGATGCCCATGGTGATGGCAGGCCAGCACAGGTAAACTAACTGCAGTATCGCCAAACTGTGCACGTGGGTTTTGGTGTGCTGATATTTTCTAAGACTATATCTGTTTTCAAAGGTCTGTGTCAGAGCTGCTCCTAAACTCCAGATTTGACGTGAACTACGCCTTTGGCAGAGTGAAGAGGAGCCTGCTGCACATTGCTGCAAAGTAAGATGTCCCAGTGTCCCAGTCAGAGAGCTTTTGAAAAAGGGTTTTAATGGAGGGGGTGTCACGTCACCACAAACATTCATTCTTTGAATTACATAGAGCAGTGGTCTTCAACCGTTTTGAGGCCATGGACCGTTTTAGTGTCTAACAATATTTTCTCCGACTGGCCTTTACAAGGGTGAATTGGATGTCCTATTTGTATTTATTTACTTTATTTTTTTTAGATTCAAGTTTCCCTTAATTTTTGAGAATACATAAAATCAATAAATTAAACCTTTATTCCTACTAATACATTTGGAGTAAAGACTCTTGGTTCTGTCTGTTAAATGCAGCTTCCTTTTTTCTTTAATAGCAAAGGTTACTGTTCTGGTTCTTCACTGGCTCGTTTCTGCCTAAAAAACTTAAAACCAACTTTTAAGAAATTAGTAGATAGATTTTTGAGAAGTGATCATTGACTGTACTGTATAAAATAACTGGACTGAGCGACTCCCAAACAGTAAAATGGGTTTCAATTATTTTTGTCAGAATAACCATTATTGCTCTGCTATTTTTATTTTTTAATTATTTTTAACTTTATCACAAGTGAAGTTATTCAAATAAAAAAACTGGCCAATCAGTTTCCTCAATAAAAGCATGTAGTGCGCGCTGGCCAACACCTCAAATGTTCAAAATGTTTGGCAGATTTCATGTAGCCCGCTTTCAGTGGAAGGGGCATGGCCTTCCAACAAGCTCACTCCTGATCGGCAAAAGTGATTGCCAGAGACACAATGGCAAAGATGGACTCTTTGGTTTGTGCGTGCGTAACTTTGGGTTTGTGCGTAACTTTGGGTTTGTGCGTGCATAATCCTTGATTTTTGCGTAACTTTGGGTTTGTGCGTGCATAATCCTTAATTTGTGTGTAACTCTGGGTTTGTGTGTGCGTGCGTAATCCTTAATTTGTGCGTAACTCTGGGTTTGTG
>BSAI01000185.1:246942-272663 GCA_036245035.1 Adrianichthys oophorus | reverse complement strand
GATTTGTGCGTAACTTTGGGTTTGTGCGTGCGTAATCCTTGATTTGTAACTCATACATTTTGTTCATAAGTACAAAAATTACAAAATAAAAAAAATACAATATACCCATTCACAACTTAAAATTACAACACGTTGAAACTAACTACACTGCTACATTGAATTTTTTGAATTTTGTAATTTTTGTACTTATGAACAAAATGTATTGTATCAGTTACAAATCAAGAATTTTTACACACACACAAACCCCAAAGTTACGCACAAACCTAAAGTTGCTCATAAATTAGGAATTACGCACGTACAAATCCAAAGTTACATACAAACCTGAAGTTACGCACAAATCAAGGATTACGCACGCACAAATCGAAGTGATAGTTATTTCTCTCCACAGACTCTGTCCAATCACTGCTTACTGACAAATTCTGGTTTCAACATGGCGACGTCTGT
This sequence comes from Adrianichthys oophorus, assembly GCA_036245035.1. Classification (NCBI taxonomy): domain Eukaryota; kingdom Metazoa; phylum Chordata; class Actinopteri; order Beloniformes; family Adrianichthyidae; genus Adrianichthys; species Adrianichthys oophorus. The sequence goes on along the minus strand of BSAI01000185.1, from coordinate 272,219 downwards.
ATCGCTAAAAGGCGACTGAGTTAAGTTCTTTTGGTTTGAACCTGAAGGAAGTTATTGTCTATGTGTAATTTGACATTCACACAGTCCAATTCTCTTTTTAGGACAATAGCTGCGTTTACATGCACACAAGTAATTGGAATAAACGCCTAATTAGAATAAAAATGCGTCATGTATGCGTCAAGCCGGCACATCTGTCTTAGAAAGCAGAAAAAGGTCAAGTTTCACCAGATATTATTCACCGTCTAAGTTCAGAGCGGCTGATCAGAAAACTCTAATGACCCAGCATTCCAGCAGCATTTAAACATATTACCTACAAACAAATCTGGGAGACGTGAAAAGAGTTTCACATCAGATTTGCGTGTAAATGTGGTTTTGTGTGTGCGTTACAAGTGATTTGTGCATAATTTTTAAAGATTTGTGCGTGTAGTTAGTTTCAAGCTGTCGGAATTTGAAGTTGTGCATGTGTACATTGTACTTTGTTTTTTTTCCAAATTTTGTAATTATTGTACTCATGCACCAAATGTATTTTATGAGTTACAAATCAAGAATTACGCACGCACAAACCTAAAGTTACGCACAAATCAAGAATTATGCACACACAAATCTAAAGTTACGCACAAACCTAAAGTTACGCACAAATCAAGAATTACGCACGCACAAATCTAAAGTTACGCACAAATCAAAATTACACACGCACAAATTTGAGTGATACTAATTTCTCTCCATAAGTGAGAGCCCTCCAGACTTCCGATGTGGAGCTGAGAAAGAAAAAGATTCAGAGTTCTCAGCACTGCCAATGTGAACACAAGCATACCGTGTTGAAAACCAGCATCCCTGCTGCTCAAAGTCCCTGTGCTCTCTCTGCCAGCTGCGGGTCAGTGGAGTGTCTTGTTTTGCTGCTAAAGAAGGGAGCCAATCCAAACTATCAAGACATCTCAGGCTGCACTCCTCTTCATCTGGCTGCTCGAAATGGGTATGAAGAATAAACAATAATAAATAAATAATTTCCCATCATTTTGATCATCCATTTTTTTCCCCAATTTGAGTGATTGGTGACAACAGTCATTATTTTCAGGACTGAGTTTTAAAAAAGTGCTTGTTCTAGAAAATCCTTTTTTGTTTTAGTTATTTAAGCAGGAAAAAACCTAGTGAACAGAAATTCTGGAGTGTCTTGCTCAGTCTTTAACTACAATGTGTAATAGCAAGAGTAAAATCTATTGAATGATTTAATATTTTCTGATGCTCTCATCTGTTTATATATAACATGTTTTTAATGTGAACATGAACCCTTGTGATCCTGTGAATTCCAGCTTTGGTCAGGTCGCAAGTTTTTGAATTCAATTTGAAAAACAAACTATTAACTGACTGAAGGAAGTGATACAACACAGCTTAGGGGGAAGATAACAGAGAGGGAAAAGAGGAAGGAGTTGTTTTTTTTGTCTGAACAATGATATTGTCCAGAATCCTGTCGGGAAGCTCCTGTTAATGAGATGCTGCAGCTCAATGCGGTCGGAGGGATCATGGTGCGTTCATAGACGTTCTCATACTTGCCCGTTTGTTGCACAACAAAGTCACAAAGTGGCAGACAAATCTCTTTTCCCTGAGACAGAGTTGCTTCTGGGTTGGCCGGCTTTCTTTGACATTGTCCAATTTTTCCTTAAAAGTCTGTCTTAAGAATGGCGTATGCAATAAATCCGAAACTAAATGAACTTCTCCTCCTTCTGCTATTCATAACTGCAAAGCAGCGAGTAATTCAAACAAAAATTCAAGTGCAGCTGCTGCCTACAGCCTGAAACAAAGTATAGAACAAAGTATAGAAGTTAACTTTTGGTAGTGCGAGCTTTGACCATCATCAGAGGCGATTGTCATCCGCCTTCATGAAGCAACAGACTCGAACTCAAATTCTGATTGGTTGAATCAACGTCAATGCGTTTATTCAGCAGTGTTTTTTATGGAAAGTTGCCAGCAAAACCAGAAGTTGAGGTCTGAAGCACTGGCTTAATGAGTGCAAGGCTGACCTTTTTTTTTATTAACCTAGCAACAAGTGAGGGTTAAAATCTGATTGGTTATATACAGAAATCCTTTCTCTGTGAGTTAGATACTTCTTTTCAGATTTTAGGCATTCACTGAAGGCTTTGTAAGTCCTGGCGGTACGCCACTGGGTATTATGTATATAAAACAAAAGTGTTTTGCTGATCACTGCTAGCTCTGCGGACAAAGTGTGTTTGTGTTATTCTGGGGGTGGTGCTGACAGCCCAGGCTCTTCCTTTAAGGAGCTGTTCTTACTTGTCTACGTCACAATGTGACATATTCACAATGTGAATTTGTGGGTTGGGAGGGGCTGATCCTCAGAGTGCAGGTTTTTAGAGGAATACTCGGAGATGTGTGTATGGATCTACATACTGCTTTGTGGTTTTTATAGTGAAGAATGAACATTATAATACACACGAAAGTTCAACAAGTTGATTTTGCATAATATAGACCTTTTTTGTGTGTGTGTTGCTCCTCTGTTCCCTCAGACAGAAGAAGTGCATGAGTAAGTTACTGGAATACAACGCAGACGTCAACATCTGCAACAACGAGGGTCTGACAGCTGTGAGTGTGTCAGGGTGTCTGATCTGTGTTCGTTTCTGCTGACTTGTTCAAGTCTTCATGTGTGCATGAGCTGCAGATCCACTGGCTAGCAGTAAATGGGCGAACAGAGCTGCTGCATGACCTGGTCCAGCACGTGTCCAATGTGGATGTAGAGGACGCCATGGGGCAGACGGCTCTACATGTGGCCTGTCAAAACGGACACAAAACGGTAAGAGACAGACTTGTTTCATAACCAGATGAAAGTACTCCCCCCTGTACCCCTTTCATACTGAAAGTTTAGTTGGGATATGTTAGTCAAACTGTTGAAATCAAGCTTAGCCATCATGCAACTGCTTCAGAGTTTGTACAATGTTTCATAACTTTCTTTTCTTTTTATTTCCATTTTATTTCTTAATCCTTCTTGTTGAAATTTTTTTTTATTGTCAAGCTGTTTTTTTTTTTTTGCCTTCAGTTATCTTTCCGTCCCTTCATTATTTCGCAGTGTTGCAATGGCAACAATTCAACCAATTATTGCATATTTTTCCCGGTAATGCAACTTTGACCAATCACTGCAATTTTGTTGCAGCTTTTGACCAATTGCTGTTATTTTGAACAAGTTTCACTATCAAGCTGTCTTCAAACATCAATTTTAGAGGTTCAAACATGCCTGTTATCAGTCTAACAATTCAAATGTGTTTAACATCTTCACTTCATAGTGACGGTGATGCCAACATGGGTAATAAAGTCTTTTAGTAACAACAAAAGTCTCAGCTGAAGATGGAGCTCAACACTTTGACATGATTCTCCATGACAGTAAAAGCAAACTGCTTTAACCTCCTTCAACGTTGCTGGAACACAATAGAAAGTCAGCAATCAATGAGAACTTTGCAATCATGAATCAAAGGTCCAAAGTTTGCCGCATGCATAGGAAATTATGAAGTCACAACTTCATAAATCATAAATACCAGCAAGGTCCTGAGCTGAAGGGACTGATCACTTTATTCATTATGGCCCACAGCAGCAGTCCCTGACTGCCAAGGATCATATTGTTTTCTTAGCAGTAAAAATTTCTGCACCTTTGAGTCAAATTTTGACCACCGCCAAATGCTCGAAAACTCACCAAAATTTGCACACACCTAGGGAAAATTGATAATGAATTTTCGGCAGAGTGAACAACACACGCGCACACACACACACACAAAATGATGACATCACGGGCTTTTTACGAGCTAAGTCGTAAAAAAAATGAATGGTTCAAAAGTTGCTTTTGGAGCCATAAACAAATTTCGAATTACACAAACGAAACCAAAACACGTCTTAGGAAAATCCAGCAGAACTTTTGAAATTATTTTGGGATGGCCACATGAGACACGACTTGGCGGCCATTGGCAAAGAGTGAGATTTGGCGATTTTTCACGCTTTTCCACAATATGGCAAAATGACACTTTGGTTCTTCCAATTTTCACAAAACTTCACAAACATACTGCTGCTAGCAGGAATCTACAACCACCACAGAAGTTTCATTGACCTTTGATTGTGGGAAGAGGCCGCCATCTTGAATTTAAAAAAAAAAAAAAGCACTTCTAGTACAAGCTACAAAAACGAAAACTTGACCTGGGGATTTTCATCGATTGTCTTGCAACTTCTTGAGCATCATTGGCAAGGTACTGTGGAAAAAATGTTGGAATTAAAGTTGTAGATTTTGAAGAGCGTTCGTGTGAGGGCGGCAGAGGCGCGTAAAGGCAGAACGTCATATCATATGTAATTTTGTTTTGTTCAGCTTGGGCCACCATGCATACCATTTTTACAACATTCTGATAAAATACATGCAAGCTAATCAAGATTACAAGAGTTGTGAGCTCGCCACGCCCACGCCATTCAAAGAAAACAGCTTCACAACTTCTAATTCCAAAATTTTTTGCACAGTAGGTTCAAAATGAAACACGTGAAGTTACTAAACTATTTATGAAGCTTGGACGAGTTTTTGTTTGTAGCTGGTACCAATGATGTTTTTTTTCCTTAAAGTTCAAAATGGTGGCATTTTCTCAAGGTCAAAGGTCAACAAGACTTCAGTGGTACTTGTAGACTTAAGCTGGCAGCGTGTGTGAAATTTTGTGAAAATTGGACAAACTAAAGTTTCCTTTTCCCATATTGTGTGAAAACGTGAAATTCGCCAAATTTCACACTTTGCCACAAAATGGCCGCCAAGCCATAGGTTGTGTGGGCATGCTATACTAATTTCAAAAGTTTTCCTGGATATCCCGACATGTGTGTTTTGGTTTCGTTTTTGTATTTTAGAATATTATTAAAGAGAGGGGGTAGAATCATAAAACAACAGTCTAAACAGTCGTCTAATTTTTTGTCTGAAATGGGCGGGGCCTCTCCACACACTCATATGTAACAAACATACCTGTTGGCTCCAAGACTCTTCACATACAAACTTGTCAACATGTACACAATACAACTATTGTTCACAGACATACTTATGCATACAAACCAACACATGTACAGCATATCATTCTGTCATGTTAACTAATTGTTCAAAGGTGAGCTGACACCTGTGCTCAGGTGAATGTTTATATTTTGCTGTGGTGGATGATGGGATGTAAAAAAAGAAAAGAAAAAAAAAAAAGGGAGAGTTCCCGGTCATCCCCACACCAAGACTCTCGCCGAAGCAGCAGCGGCAACCAGGGCAATAAACGCCACCAACAATAACCAAAAAGGTGAAACTAAAAGGCTTCAGGATGAACCAAGGCCAAAACAACAAACAAAAACCCTCCTGTCTAAACACGGAAATCTGCTTACCTGTAAATGAAAGAAAAGGGAAAACGATGACTCTAAACTCTAACCTCAGTAGTCTAACATAAACAGGAGAAAACATGTACTCAAGAAAACAGCCCCTACAGCGTCACTTTAAAACATAACTAAACAAACTAAAGACAGAGTGGACCTCAACACAGAACTACAACGACAAACTTCAACACAAACTACATAACAAGTGGAGAAGAGCACCAAGCTGCTGTGGAGACTGTTGCAGTGAGGCTCCCTTCTCGACGGCCACAGGTCCTCACAGTGCTTTCAAGGCTGCCTCCATCAGCTTTGGTCTAATTGGGAGTCACATCTTTTCAGCACCACACCTGAAACAAATCAGAGACAAACACAAAGATCCACACAAATACAGAGGTCCCACTCTGACACAAAAATAAAAACATAAAATACAAATTGAATAAAGAAAAAACAAAACCAAATACGGCTGGGGCTGTAGCACTCGCACTATTAGGCTGACAGAGAAGGTCCTCCCAAGCACCCAGACCAGGGCCTCCAACACCAGCAGCGAGCAGCGAGGTATGGGAGTACAGAGTGTAAGCCCTAGCCCAGCCAGAGGAGCAGCCCTCCAGACGCACCAGGGGGCCCAGCGCGGGGGCCCACCCCCCCAAAGGTTCCCCTCCCCTAGACAGGCCACCCACCACCACCCAGGGGTTCCAGGCATCCCCCCACTCCAACCCCAGATGCGAGCCAGGGCCCCCTGAGGGAGACCCGCCCCCAAGCTCCAGGCAACTGATCACTTTATTGTTAATATCTGTGACGACATGAACCAGCAGACGAGTGGTGCTTAGCGGTAGCAGCAGGTATGCAAAGGATTGATGCCTAGAGGAATGCTTCAGGATGACTTTCCTGAAGTAAAGAAGTTGGAGACACACGAGATGTTCCTGAGTGACATTCCTGTATGATGTTTGAAATTGCTCTAAAGAGTCACACTCTAAACATGGTGCTCAGACATGGCCCTCAGAGGGGCTTAGCCTTCACAGAGGTTAGTGTAGTTTATTTTGTCTTTGCACTTTTGCAAAGTGTGTATGTTGTGATCTGCAATGTTCATTGCTGTGCGATGTGAGCTTTTCTGTGTTTTTCTGCAGACTGTGTTGTGTCTCCTGGACAGCGGAGCTGACATCAACCGGCCCAATGTCTCCGGAGCCACGCCTCTTTACTTCGCTTGCAGGTCTGATGAAGGGGTCAGAAACGGGTCTAAAGGCTATCTTACTGTAGATAACCAGACACTTTGTGCTTGAACTGCACCTTTTATGAACAATTTAGAAAGTTATCTTTATCACAGCATTTAAAAATTAAATAAAGCAAAATAGTATTTTCTGAAAACAAGAAATCTATCTGTAAATAAATTCCAATGTCTCAAGGAGAATAAATGTCAATTTCCTGTATAACAAAAAAAAAGGTAAAGATACATTAGTTGTATATGAAATTCCTTTTCCACATTTAACTTTCTCTGAAGGAGTGGCAGTCAGATAAATCAACCACTAAATCTTACCCATGTCAATAAGGGTGCAACAAATAATTTAAATTATTCAAATTACATTATAATTTGTGGTTGACAATACAATTCATAGTCGATTTTTGGTTCATTTTTAACAATCTGATTGATCTGATTCACTGACCTAAATTAAATCCAGGACATCTTTAGCCAAAAATTCAATCAGTGTGACTCAAAAGTTGTACAGATTGCTTGTATTTCTTGCAAGATAATAAAGTGTGAAATAAATGTGTACTAACAAGTAAAATACAAAAACAAAATTCTGCTACACAACAGTGTTTCTGGATAAGATTAACATCAGTAGTAAGTAATGAAAAGAATGATGGCTCACCAAAGTAGACTTTAAGCATTTGCAGGAAAAAGAAAAGCATTTTTAATTGCTACCGGGTTCTGAACCGCTCTTTGTCTGGCTCGTCACCCAGGGCCTGTCCCTATCAGGGGCTGAAGCCCAAGACAGCATAGCTCCTGAGATTACTCGAGCACTCAAACCGCTCCACCACATAAAAGTGGCGGCTCATACATATATATTTTCCGCTTTATAAGAAGATAGCAAAGCATTTTGGAATGTCATTAAGAAATGTCAGTCAACAGGAACAGTGGAAGTTAAAGCAAGATCTGGAAGAACAAGAAAAATCTCAGACAGAGCAGAAAAGCAAGTCCAAACCCACGTTTGGGGCAAGGGTTCTACATTTTTGTTTCCAAAGGAATGACAATGAATGTTAGTTAAAGATGTCTGGATTTATTGAATTAAAAAAAATCCTTTAAATGGAAGCAAAAATTACAGTGAAATTTGAGTTTTTTTTTGTTTTAAATCAAGTTTTTCTATCTCAAGAGTATGGAGCTAAATAAGAAAAAATGATCTTGAGAACAGCTTGTAAAGGTGTAGAGCAAAGCAAAGGTAAAACAACTTTAAATGTGCTAAAATATCTGTGTCTTAAAACAATGTTTGAAATCTATGCAAGTATCGAATGATTTGCAGTTGTCCTGTATCCTGTAGCATCCACACATCCTCCATTAGTGTCTTACTGCTCTGCTGTTTATCATCAGCCATGGCCAAAGAGACACTGCTCAAATCCTGCTGTCTCGAGGAGCCAAGTACCTCCCTGACAAGAATGGGGTGACTCCTCTGGATCTGTGCGTACAGGTAAATGCTTCTTTTTCAGCGAACATGTTCCTCCTACAACCGTATCCTGTTCAGTTGATATCAGTTTCTTCCAGGGTGGTTATGGGGAGACTTGCGAGATTCTTATCCAACACCATGGAAGGCTGTTCCAAACACTAGTCCAGATGACGCAGAATGATGGCATTAAAGAAAACATGGTGTGTTATTGTGTAAAATGACATGCATAGACCCATGTACAAACTTTGGCAGAAGAGTATTGTTTATGTGCAGGTCAGGCAGGTTCTGGAACATGTGTCACAGCAGAGCAATTCCAATTACCACAAAATTCTGTCCAGCTTGGCTGAGGTGGCCACCACCAATGGACACAAGCTTCTCAGGTATGCCAAGCCTACCAAGTCACATTGATAGCTTCTGCTTCACAGCTCTTCTGTCATTTAAACATGCTCTGAAGCTAAGAGCATCAAGACAGAATCTGCCTCCCCAAGGTGGTTCTGCTGTTTTATGCTAATCAAAAATTCTTAGGGAAAGCTTTAAGTCCTTCAATTTTTTTGCAATTAACAATCAAGTACTTCCTTTTAAAATTTGTTGACAAATTTGCAGCTTTGTCTTCTTTATACTTAAATAATTCTCATTTTGTTCCTTTGTTAGTTTTGATATTTCAAGCGTCGTCTCTTCTTTTAGACTTAGAAAATGTTCTTGTTAGTTTATCTTCTACATTTTTAAATTTTTGGTGATTTACTTTTTTCTGGTGGGCTGAAATACTTATTATTTTACCTCTAATAACTGCTTTCATAGCATCCCATACTATTACTGGGGGGACTTTATTGTCATCATTTATTTCTAAGTATTCTTTTGTTTCTTCAATCTTCTTGAAACTTGGGTAATTTAAAATGTTTGTGTTTAGTCTCCAAAGGGTGCGTCCTTCTTCCTTATCTAGGTAAAGGTTCATTTTAACTGGGTTATGGTATGACAAGGTGTTAGTATCAATTTTACAGCTTTTTATCTTAAGGAGGTCATTCTTAAACATAAAAATACAGTCAAGTCGAGAGTACACATTGTGTGCTTGAGAGTAGTGCGTGTACTTTTTTTTTTGGTTGATTGGATTCATATGTCTCCATCTCCAAATATTCTCAGCTCCTCCATAAAATGCCCTATTTTCCAGGTGTTGCCTTTGTCATTTGAAGAGTCCAGATATGCATTTAATGTGATATTAAAATCTCCGCCACATAATAATGTTCTTTGACCTTTAGTTTTCATCAGTTCTATTATTTGTTTAAAGAAAGACCAATCCGTCCCGGGTGGGGTATAAACATTCGAAAGGCTAACTAGAGAAGCCTCATTACGTTTTTGCCTTCCTTATCTTTCTACTCAGATATGTGTTCATAATTTAGTGCTCCTGAAATTAGTATCGCCACTCCTCTTCGACCCCCAAAACTGTGAGAGGAGTAAAATACTTATTTAAATCCCAGTTTATTCAGTTTTGACTGCTTATTATCAGATAGGTGTTTCTTGCAGTAATGCTATCTGCTCATCTCAAGGAGGATCAGAAGAAATGGACCGCATTGAGGTAAATGCGAGAGTCAAAGCAAAGGCTCTGAATTTGTTGTCCAAGTTTATTTTTTTGTGGATGGGGATACTTTGGTTTACCAGTTGTTTTGATGTAGCGGTAGATGATAGATTTAAAAAAAAAAACCTGTGGTTTCGCCACATCTTCTTTATGTAACCTCTCAATGGGGATATTTGTATAGTGGCATTTCGATCAGTTCTTTATTCACATTTCTTCTTCTGGGATTACTTGCTCTAGTTTCATGTCTTGGTTCCTCAACACCTACTGTAGACCTCAATAAATCAGGCAATATCTGAACCAGTGTGACTTTTTCATTACATGTTTCACTCATAACAGAGCCAGGCAGAGTGGGGTGTGAAGGGGTCTTGCCTTAAGTATCCCTGCCTGAAGTTCTCCCTGGCTGGGATTTGAACAGTAGCTTTAAATGTAGGTATCTGGGGGAAAGAGTCAGGTTATACCACCCTGCTATTCCATTCTCCAAAGTTGGCTGCCTTTTTTTGTTTCTGACTTTTAATAATCCACCTTGAACTGCTGTAGCTGTGCTCAACTTCCTCAGATAACAAAAAACACTTTGCAGATAACTTGAATGTTTTATCAGTAGTTTCAATTTATTTATTTTCTTTTTCTGTCCTAATCTACTTTAGCATCTGCATATATCAGCTTTAGCTGTCAGCCTCCACATGCTTTTTCCACCCAAAACGCTTTTGTTACAACATTTATAAAGAAACAATATATTTATAAAATTCCATTCCAACCGTATTTTTTTCTTTTTCTAAAATTGTTCTCCGTAGTCTTTTAATGATTGTGCAGTTCTTAGCTAAAATCAAAGTCTTTTTGGTTTTTTAAGACATATTCAATCCCCAGGGTCAGTAGTTCATTAGAAATATAATTTTTGTTTGTGGGCAGGATTGTTTGCTCGAACCCCCCTCCCTCTCCCCTGTCACAAAGAGCTCAGTTTGTGTTCTGACGCTCAAGCTTATGGCCCCAAACTAGCATTAGTGGCTCAAAAATAATGTAAGCTGACATCTGTTGTTGTTGGATTAAATTACAATTTGCTACAGCACATGAGCTCATTTCTCACACACCTAAAACGTAAGCGCGCCAGGGTGTGCGCAAGGGAGCAGAGTGGTGAAGAGAAAGTTTGGCATTTCAGTAGCTGCGTCATTAGCCTGATCTTTTTCAACCATCCGATTTTCTGATCCAAAGCGAATTGAATTAAGAAATACTCAAAAACGCAGTTTAAATCATAAATTATTTTCTATGCATTCTTAGTTATGAGAAAAATGCCATCAGGACATGTTGGGAACACAAATGAAAATTGTATTTTATGGAGTGGGTCTTTTAAGCTTATGATGTTTTGAAATTGTTTCATTCTAATGCACAAAGTTAAAGGAACTCATCACCCTCCCACAGCCTTTCCAGCAGCTATGAGGCTCAGATGAAAAATCTGTTGAGGATTGTGCGAATTTTCTGCCACGTCTTTTGCTTGGGGCCATCCTCCCCCAACAATGACAATGACATGGGCTACAATGGGAACAAGACACCCCGCAGTCAAGTTTTTAAGGTGAGCCTTGTGTTGTGGTGTCTCTACAAAACACTCTTCACTTAGTCAACTTCAAGAATAAAGGTATTGTTTTCTTTTCGAGCTCACCTCACGACATCTCTTTTATTGCAGTTTGAATAGTTTTGTGAAATTATGTTCAAAAGCTGTGTGTATTAACCCTCTCTACCTGTCCCGCATCTTATCAGCCGCTTGAGCTCCTCTGGCACTCGCTGGAAGAGTGGCTAATGCTCATCTCCACAGAGCTGGAAAGGAACAGCAAAAATTCATCTTCCAATACAAAGATGGCCTCATTTCTCCTCAAACAACACAGGTCTGACTGCTTGGAGACCACGCCAAAGCTATCCTCCTTACTGGACCCTCAGATAGTTATGGAGGCAAAGGCTGATGGGGAGGACGTGATCTCCATGACAGCGAATCGGCTCAGCGCTGTCATTCAGGCTTTCTACTTATGCTGCTCATGTCAGATGCCGCAGGGGTGAGACCAAAAAAGAGCTTCAACGTTTTGAGGATAAAACCTGAGACTTTATGTATTTTTTACTGAAATAGTGATGCAGCTGGTCAGCTGTGGAAGCCCATTAGATTAAGCCTTATACTTGGTTCTGGAGCTAATCTTCATGCCAAATTAAGTTTGAAGGCCTCCAATGACTGAAATGTTGGTGGCCTTTGTGCTTATGAGCCCCAGCATCAGCCAACCCTGCTATTACTTTAGATGGTCTACCACTCTATTGCTTTGCTGCTGTTGTTTCCAGTCTTTTCCAAGTTTTTGCAATCCCACGGGCTGTGAGAACAGGCTGTGAAACAGTAGCATAATAGCATTGGAATTTATTAACTGGACCATAAAACCACACTAGTTTACGGCGCCTCCAAGAGTGGCTGTTCCTTTACAAATGCTTGTAGAAGTAGCCTGCAAGATAGAAGAGGACTTTGTACTCTAGACATCGCAGTGACTGAGTTAGTTAATTGGGATGGAAGTTCTTTTTGACACTCAGTGAATCATTTACAGGAGAAAATTAGGGTCATGACAACAGTGGAAACTTGAAGTGATTAAAAATGTGCATTGATTTGTAGCATCCACAGCAGTCATTTATTCTTTCTAATGATCTTTTTTGTTGGTTCTCCTATTTGTCTGAACAGTCAGGTTCATCGTACATTTTCATCATTGTGATCAGACATGACCAACACAATTCAAAGACAGTACTTACATAATTTCCAGATACTAGCAACATTACTGCGTTGGTGTTAACAGTTTAAGATGGGAGCATAAACAGTCTTATCAACAAGAAAGGTACCTGTATAACACCACATCCACATTAAAGATTGGATGGCCCTCAGCTTTTTGAGTTTTAATGACCAGAAAACAGAAGTGATGGTGTTCGGTTCAAGCGGCTCCTGTGACCCCTTTAAATTGTATTTGGGTCCCTTAGCTCCACAAGTTAAACAGCTTGTTTTAAACTGGGGTTTTAAAATTGATAGTGATTTTAAGCTTGACACTCACATAAGCTCAGTGGTAATATCAAGCTTCTTTCAGCTGAGCTGGTTAAATAAAGTGATTCCACTTTTATCACAACATTATATTGAGATGGTGATCCATGCCTTTGTTACATCCCCGCTGAATTACTGTAACACAATTTATTTCAGCCAGCAAGTCATTCCTCTCGCATCTGCAGGTGGTCTAGAGTGTTGCTGCTCGTGTTCTGATTGGAGCACGAAACAGGATTACATCACAACAGTTCTGGTTTACCTGCACTGGCAGCTTGTTTATTTTAGAGTTCACTTTAGGATTCTTTTATTTGTTTTGAAATGAGCTACACTCTCTCTAATCACCAGCCAGATATCTCAAAAAAGCTGTTTAGCTTCTCCTTGAGGTGCTGAGGTCTAAGCGGAAGTGCGGGGAGAATGACCTTTAGAGCGCTTTACCTCCAAATGTTAGACACATGTCTTCTATCCACTTCTATACATCTATCCACTTTTAAAAACTCACCAAAAACTATTTTTATAGTTCTCTGTTGCTCTGCTTTTACTTTGAAATTTTTTTGATGTTTGTATTCATCTATATAATAATTGTTTTTAAAAGTTTGTATGATGCAGTTTTCACTTTGAACTTTTAGTCAAAGCGCTCTATAAATAAAGATTTTTTATTGGCTCTCTCTCATGGTTCTTTTTTCCTCTATTTCTCGCTCTGCCTGCCCTGCCTTACAGAATGACCTCCCCCCGCTTCATAGAGTTTGTCTGCAAACATGACGAAGTGCTAAAGTGTTTTGTGACCAGGTGAGTTGATGCTGCTCTTTATGCATGAAGCCTCCAAACATTGAGTGGCTCTGCATTAATGCAGAAGCATTTTTTCATTTATATTTGTTCTTTGATCAGCTACCCTCACCCCATGTCTTTTCAGAAATCCAAAAATAATTTTTTACCATTTCCACTTTCTGCTGGAGTGTCCAGAGCTGATGTCCCGGTTCATGCATATTATTAAGGCTCAGGTAAGTTGTGATGCAGAACTTGCCCTCCCAGTGGAGCTCTTACAGGCCCTTGTAACACCACACCACTCCCTCCTACAAGCACACATACACGCAAAATTGACGTTGTGTTTATAGCATTTTTTTTTCAAGCACTCATTCAGTATCTCCGGTAGTTGAGCAGGTCGGCCAGTGATTGAAGAGTTAGTGGTTCGAAACCTGCTCCGCCCAGTCAGCTGTTATTGTGTCCTTGGGCAAGACACTTCCCCCTCAGTGTCTCCAGTGTGTTTCCACTGGTGTGTGAATGCATATGAATGTCTCTGTGATAGTCAAAGGGGCGTACTGGCAACCACGCCTGTGTCAGGCTGCCCCAGGGTATGAGTTTTCCATCAATAGCTTCGTACTATGGCTGTGGATCGTTACTTAAGTGGTAATCCGATTCAATTCACCAATCAAGCTCCACATTTCACAGATCGATCCGTGATTCTTACTTTTTAATAAATTTTTACAGAATTTCTACATGTATGACTTTTTATTGTATGCACTAGATTTAAATTACGTGTATGAAATCGGCATCATGTACACCTTTATTTAGAACTTGAGATCAGAATCTAGAAAGCTGATGAAAACACAAAGATTTAGATAGAAAGACATGGCGTTTGTTACTTTAAACATGTTTATTTTTAAAACCTGACCTTACTTGCTAAGCAGCCACATTGCATCCCTGCCCCCCCCCCCCCTCCCCCCCCAATTTCACTTTCTGTAAGGCTTGTTGTCTGAGCTGTCTGTGAAAAATGTATGTAAACAGCACTTTCTTTTTTACAAATGGCAACGTTTTTGTTAATTTTATCTCCGTAGCAGCAATTTTATGTTTTTTGGCACCTGGAGATACTGAAAACATTTACTACAGTTTCAGAAAAATCAGTAAGAGGAAACTTTTTAATTTCCTTAGCAACTAAGTTCATTTGCTAGCCACCCCCACATTACTTTTATGTTCATATCCTGCTCTAGCAAAGGATCAACATATTAAAGTTTCACAATATTAATTTCAACATTTCTTTCACAATTGCTTCCCAATGATGCCCAAGAAATTACAAGACCATTGATATAAATCCCTAGGACGAGTTTTCGTTTGTAACTGGGACTAACATTGGCTTTTTTTTAAATTCAGGATGGCGGCCTCCAACCTGAGGTCCCGAGAGCAACAAAACTCCAGGGGTTGCTGTAGACTTAAGCTAGTAGCATGTGTATGACATTTTGTTAAAATCGCTAAAACAAAAGCTTCGTTTTAATGTACTTGAAAATGGCCACATATCAGATTTTGACACCAAATGGCCGCCAAACTGCAGGTCGTGTGGCCATCCCACAATTTTAAAACTTCATCTGGATATCTCTGACAATTGTATTGAGGTTTCGTTAGTGGATTCCAACTAGTTTTTTTTTTTTTTTTTCTTTTCGCTGAGTCAGCAGTTTTTTTTGCAACTCTTTTTTTTGTTTACCGTGGCCACAATTTTAGCATTATCATATCCTACTTTTTAAGAAGTCTCAGACTGTATGGTGTCAGCACTAATAAATATCATGGCATGTTTTTATAATGCAGTGCTTGACTCACTTACAAAATACAGCATGATCATCTGGTTTGTGCCCCTAATCGAAAAAGTACAAAAGTAAAATAGGTAATGTCATGAAAAATGCCATGAAAAACATTGATAGGGGGTGTTCTTCACTACACGAGGTAAATGAGACTTGTGTTAGGGGGAATCTCCCACCACCCTGTCCAAAAGCTTATACTGGAGATGAGAGAAAAACAAAACCTTGTAGAGAAAATTCTCACTGTATCAGCTTCCCAGTCTAAGTAAATTCAACACCTGCAGCATTCCTTCAGCGCAAACGGTTCAATGTCCCAGACGCTACCATGGTTCGGTGAACTGCAGGCTAAAGCCAACTCCACCACCACAGACAGCAGCATCATTCGAAAAATATGACTGTAAAAACAACGGGTGGACGCGGCTCCAAACACCACTAACATCAGCTCTGCAGTTGAGGCCAGGAGTCCACAGGACCTCCAAAAACACCAATCAAGAATTGGAACTGGAAAGAACCAGGGCAATCACACACCTGACATATCATTGTCTACCGTACAGTATCATACAGTGGGTACAGAAAGTGTTCAGACCCCTTTACCTTTTTCACTCTTTGTTATATTGCAGCCATTTGCTAAAATCATTTCAGTTCATTTTGTCCTCATTATTGTGCACACAGCACCCCATATTGACAAAAAAAGACACAGAAGGACTCCAAGATGGTGAGAAATAAGATTCTCTGGTCTGATGAGACCAAGATAGAACTTTTTGGCCTTAATTCTAAGCGGTATGTGTGGAGAAAAGCAGGCACAGCTCATCACCTGTCCAATACAGTCCCAACAGTGAAGCATGGTGGTGGCAGTATCATGCTGTGGGGGTGTTTTTCAGCTGCAGGGACAGGACGGCTGGTTGCAATGGAGGGAAAGATGAATGCGGCCAAGTACAGGGATATCCTGGACCAGAACCTTCTCCAGAGTGTTCAGGACCTCAGACTGGACCGAAGGTTCATCTTCCAGCAAGACAATGACCCTAAACACACAGCTAAAATAACCAAGGAGTGGCTTCAAAACAACTCTGTGACTGTTCTTGAATGGTCCAGCCAGAGTCCTGACTTAAACCCAATTGATCATCTCTGGAGAGACCTGAAAATGGCGGTTCACCAACGTTTACCATCCAACCTGACAGAACTGGAGAGGATCTGCAAGGAGGAATGGCAGAGGATCCCCAAATCCAGGAGTGAAAAACTTGTTGCATCTTTCCCAAAAAGACTCATGACTGTATTAGATCAAAAGGATAAAAAAAAAATGAATTTAAACGATTTAAGCAAATTGCTGCAATATGACTGAAAAATTTAAGGGAGTCTGAATACTTTCCAAACCCACTGTATCAGTCCACATTACCTATAGATATTCAAATGATTTTCTATCAGGAGAGAAAAGAAAGCTAACGGAACGTCCATGACTGCTCACAAATTCTTCATTTGAGCATCATTTCTTTCTTTTTGGTGACCCGCCTGTTTTAGCTGTCACAGTTTACAGACCACCAAATCCCACTGTTTTATTGAAAATTAAAAAAAAAAGTATCTTATCTTCACATTCACATTAAGTTTATATGTTGATAAAAACAATTTCCTATGCTTTTGAGTGTTGAATCTTGTGAGCAGCATAGATTTTAAGCATGTCACTGAACCAACTAACAACAGAGGACACACCATGGATTTGGTCATTACCTACGGCCTGTCTGCTGGTGTGTCCTCTGTTTTTGACTTGGCTATTTCTGATCACTATTGTGTCTTCTAATGTCACTGGTGAAATCCAGCATCAGTGAAAACTGAGAGGAAGATGTATAGATAACTCCTGAAGAGGCTGCAAGTTTTATTGATATTTTTAGACAAACTCCTGCTCAGATTTTACCTGCACTCTGTGATTATATTGTTAATAATTTTAATAACATACATCAGTCTTCCATTGATGCAGTGGCTACATTTAGAAAAAAAAAACATTAAGAACCACTTATAAAACCTACATTGAAGACTTTTGACATTATTCATCTGAAACAGAATTGCTGGAGATCAGAGATGAGATATAAAAAAGCGAAATTAATATTTCATCAGGAAATTTTAAAAGAGCAACTCAAAATGTACAACTCAGTCAAAAAAGGCCAGAACCCTCTACTTTTCAAACATCATTTCAGAAAATAAAAATATTCCCAATTTATTTTTAAAATAATTGATGTTTAAAAAAAAAAAAAAATTCAAAAAGTCCTCCAAATCATCATCTCATGCTGCATGTGAGGGCTTCGCAGACCACTTCATGAAGTAAAATATATGCAATAAGATCTAACTTTTCATCTGTGCCATACTTTTGTCGTAACAGGTCACCAGCATTGTTCTTATCTGAATAAACAGTTGGGAGTTTTGTCATGGTTGATGCAAAGATGCTTGGTCAAATTTTATGCCAAATAAAAACCAAAACCCTGAATTTAGGATCCCATTCATAATTCCCTTTTTAAAACCTTTTATTAATCCTTTGAGTCAGGTCAAACAAAAGTCCACAACAACCGACAAAGATCAAAAAAATCTCCAGGGGTTTTTGTAGGTTTAAGCTAGTGATGTGTGTGAAATTTCATTAAACTTGCCAAAACAACAGGTCAGTTTTCAAGTACCTGAAAATTGCCAAATGTCAGATTTTGACAATAAATGGCCAGGTTGCATGGCCATCCCGTAACAATTTTTAAAAATTTGTTGGGGTATCCCCAACAAATTTATTGGGTTTCGTTAGTGGATTAAATTTTATCAGCGCACCCCTTATCCCCCTCACTTCTCTTTCTGTAAGGCTAGTCTTAGTTGTATGTGAGAAATCGATGCAAACATCACATTTTTCAAAATGGCTGCTTTGGAGATATTGGTTGTATCTCGATAGCAACCATTTTATGTTTTGGTCGCTTGGTGATACCAAAATGATGGATTTCAGTTTCAGAAAAATCAGCAAAAGTAAACTTTTGACTTTTATATCAACCAAAGTTATTTGCTAGCCATGCCCACATTCCTATTATGTTCATATCCGGTCCTATATTATTATATCCAACTCTAGCCAAGGCTCAACATATAAAAGTTAACAATATTCCATAAAAAATGCGCGAGTAATAAGAGTACGCCACTTTTGAGAGCTCACCACACTTGCGCTGTTCAAAATCTACAACTTCTAATTCCAATATTTTTTCGCTATTTTTTCCCAATGATGCCCAGGAGGTTACAAGACAATCGTTAAAAATCCCTAGGACGAGTTTTCATTTGTAGCTGGTACTAACAGTGGCTTTTTTTTTTTTTTTTTATTCCGGATGGCTGCCTCTTCCTGAGGTCAAAGGTCAACAAAACTCCAGGGGTCGTTGTAGAGTTAAGCTAGTGGCATGTGTGTGAAATTTCGTTAAAATACCCAAAACAAAAGGTCAGTTTTACGTACTTGAAAATTGCCAAATCTAAGTTTGGCTCATAATGGCTGCCAAATCGTAGGTCACGTGTGCACATCCCATAACAATTTTAAAACTTCCTTTGGATATCACAGACAAATGTATTGGGTTTTTGTTGGCGAATTCCAACTTTTTTTTTCTCACTCAGCGTTTTTTTTTTGCAACAGCTTCTTTTTTACTGCCACCACAATTTTAACATTGTCATATCATATCTTATATTGTTACATTCAGCTTGAGCCACCAAACACATTGATACCCTTTTTACGACATTCCAATAAAACATGTGCGAGCTAGCTTAGGCCGCACATGCACACCATTCGAAATCTACAACTTCTAATTCCAACATTTCTTCCACACTACCTTGCCAATGATGCTCGAGAAGTTACAAGACGATCAAAATCCCTATGTCGAGTTTTCATTTGCATTAAACATGCTTTTTTTTTAAATTTAAGATGGCGGCCTCTTTCCCAGACGTACAATAGGATTTAATAATATTCAAGAGTTAAAATTACTTGCAAGCAAGGAGCGGACAGACAATAGTATCATTCAATCTGCACAATGAAAGTGCATTTGAAAATCACAGTCAGTTATACTTTTTTGGACACACACGAACAAATGTTCAACCTCTTTTTGCAGCTGCACATCTGCGGCCTTCAGGTCCCAAGAAGGGTTTTTAATATGTCAAAAAATGAGGCTTTATTTCCATCATTTACCCTTTCAAAATAAGAGAAAACAAAATAATGGCATGTGCAAAAGTTTGGGCACCCTGATGTGTTAGTACCTTGTACTGCCCCCCCCTTGGCTTTCTGTCCCGCATTAACCCGAAGAATAAAATGAGGGTACCTTTTCTGAGGCGTGGATGAAACTGCACTGTAATGGTCTGCTCTGTTCTGGAGAAGGTTCTCTCAGTTCTCAGGGTTCTGTGCAGGTTGGTTGCTTAGCCGATTCTAGATGGAATTGTTTTTTTGCAGACTCTACACTATTCCTTTATATTCTCTATAAAAGTGAAGTGGTTCCAGGTTTTGTTTATATTTCCAGTGTCACTCATTTTCTTTACCTGGCATTTTTGTGTTAAAGAGGTTTGTTGTTGTTTTATCTGGCGCTCTCTGTCTTCCTCAAACTCTGTTCACGTGCAGCTGCTGTGCTTGCAACTACTTCTCCTCTCCGCGCATGCGCTCATTGCAAACCACAGACTGCAAAAAGAGAAAATATAGTAAATATATACATCTGTGGCGCAAACACGCGCTTGAAGAGAAAAAGAGGTTGAAAGAAAGTTTTTTTTTAAAAAAAGAACATGGCTCCCAGAAAGGAGCCGAAAGGAACAAAAGCCAGGTGATGCTTCCAAGACAACAGTACTGAGCCCCCTGGTGTTTCAATTTCACTTCGAGGAATAACAGACAGAAATGCAAATCCAGCAATCTAAACACCCTTTTAGATGTAAAACTAGCACAATGATAGAAGACATTGTTCTTTTCTGTCCAAATGACTTTGTGACTGGTGGTTATTATATAATTATTTAAAATGACAAAAAATATAGGAAGAGTCATGTTTTTAAAAACTGATGTTTGTAGATAAATGAATTGGACTCTAAATAAATAGATATAAGTCTATAATTGTTAAAATAACATGGATCATTTGCTTTAAACAGAAGTAAAACTTTTGAAACTTTTAAATCTTCTGCCACCATGCCTGTTCTCAATGTTAATGAAAAAAATCTTTACCAGTGGTTCAAGTATGAAACTTTTCACCTGCTTGACAAGCTACAGTGGAGCAAAAAAGTATTTAGCTAGCCAGAAATTGTGCAAACCCTCCCACTTAAAAAGATGAGAGAGAGCTGTAATTTTCATCATAGGTATACCTTAACTATGAGAGCCAAAATGAGAAAAAAACATCCAGAAAATCAGTCTGATTTGTTTTATGTTGGAAAAAATGTATTTGGTCAATGACAAAACTTCAGCTCAACATTTTGTTATATACCCTTTTTTGGGAATGACAGCTGTCAATCTCAGTTTGTCGCTGAGAAACACAGACTTTCAACTCCCTCCACATATTTTCCATGAAATACTTCTTATGAAGCCACTCCTTCGTTGCCAGGACAATGTGTTTAGGATGGTTGTCATGATGAAAGTCCCAGCCATGTTTCATCATCAATGCCCTTGCTGATGGATGGAGGTTTTCACTCAAAATCTGTGATACATGGCCCCATTCATTCTTTCTTTACACGGATCAGTCGTCCTGATCCCTTTGCTGAAAAACAGCTGCAAAGCATGTTTCCACCCCCATGCTTTACAGAAGGTATGGTGGTCTTTGGATGCAACTCAGATTCTTTCTCCTCCACACACGACGAGTTGAGGTATGCCTATAATGAAAATCCTCTCTCATCTTTTTAAGTGGGGGAACTTGCACAATTAGTGGCTGACTAAATATTTTTTTTGCCCCATTGCATGTGGAAATGTTATCATGACCGGCTGATGATGATTTTATTTTATCAAGTATGTCACTTATTTCATGAAGATCAGGGGGCATGAAAGAATTGATGATAGGAACATTTCTTGGATAATATTCAGTGGGTTACCAGAACAAGGAAGGATTTTATTTACTGACACATAACCAATGTTAACAAAAAGATACTAACATTTTTTTTTAGCTCTATCAGAAAGATTGCTCATGAAATGTATATCATCTAAAAAGACTCAAGGTAACTCTGGTGAGCACTTTCCTTTTTGAAATAACTGATTAATAATTTTCCATGTGGTTTTAATATCCTTTGAAAACTTCTTAAAATTCTCACTTAAATATTTCTTTTTGGCAGATCTAAATAAATGTGTATATTTGTTTCTCATGGATTGGGGACCTTGTTCTTTCAGTCATGACCCAGAGCTCATGACCATAAGACAGTATTTGGGCGTAGATCGCTCAGCTCTCTCTTCACCGCTACAGACCAGTATAGCGACGGCTTAACAGTGGACGCCGCACCAATCCACCTGTCAATCTCACTTCTCTTGCTCAAGAACAAGACCCCAAGATACTTAAACTCCTCCTTCCTGGGGAAGGAGCACTCCACCCACAGAGAGAGGGCAAACTACCTTTCTCTGGTCAAGAACCATGGCTTCAGACTTAGCAGTGCTGACCCTCATCCCAGCTGCTTCACACTCTCTCTTGCAAACCGTTCCAATGCCTACACTGGCCTTTCTTTAGACAGTTAAGATTATTTGGTACAGTTGGCTTATTTTAACATTAGATTTAATGTAAAACACGATCAAGTGCCATCTGTTGAAGGTTGACCTCTGTTAACCTCCCCAAGTTAGTTGATGAGGAAGTGAGATCCAAAATGTTGAAAATAATACATTTTTTAAAAGGTAATAAATAGTTATTAAAAGTTGGATCAGTTGTACGGAGCTCTGGGTGTAAAGCAGCATGTATTTCTGACCAACCAACGAGCAGTAAAATTAGATTATTGGGCAGCAGGGGCGTTACCTCTCTGCATACACACTAGTGGTAAAAGGAGTAAACAATTGGTTCCATGGCTTGTCGTGCATCAGGAGGGGAGGAATATGCTAATCACCTTATGGGTTCATGTGGCCAGGAAAGTATGTGTCGTGCTGTAACAGGTTGTAATACGTGTCCATCTCGATGTCTAGCTCCTGTCACGCTGCCGAACAGTCATTCTGCTCCACTGTGGAAAGATACCTAGACCAAACATATTCTTGAAGTCATAACACGGCACATGTAGTCATCAGAGTCTGCTCCATCAGAGCTAAATCACATAAAGGCATCACTTATATGTAGAAGGTATATTTAGCATAATCAATATGTATAAAGATAAGTAATAGTGGTCCTCACACATCACAATGGACAACACATTTGTGATGTCAACAAAAAAATTAAGCCATCATTATAGTCCAATGTGTGGAAACGCTTTGAATTTAGCAAAGATTTGACCATACAGTGTGGTAGAATATTCTAATAATGTTCCCTTTGGATTATTTTGATGTGGAAAAACAACAATGGGCGGAACTTCATCAAACTGAAATGTGAATGGATTTGACATTCATTCTTGTTTACTTGTTTGTCTGTACATATAATAAATGTATAAATACAAGGAATCTGAAAAACTTCACCTTTACTGATTAGTTTTCAGGTATTTACTGTTTCTTTGAGTCACACTGGTTGAAGATTTGGCTAAAGATGTTCTAGATCAATTTTAGGTCAGTGAATCCAATTGTATTGTTAAAAATTAACCAATATCAACTGTAAATTTTATCATCAACCACAATGATACAAATTGAATAGTCATTCTAATGAATTGTTACACCCTTATTGTTTACACACCGATTGCTGCATACGCATGTTTGTATTTGTACACATGGGCATACATGCACCCCTATTCTTTCATCCCTGCACTCACATCCTGCTGTCTTATCTGGATCAAGTCTTTGTTTTCAGCCTTTTAAAGATCGTGCTGAGTGGTTTTACGAGCATCTCCTGGCTGGACAGCCTGACTCCGACATGGTTCACCGCCCCGTCGGCGACAGTGACATCCTGCTCATACACAGAGGTACCATACCACCTACCTTTGTATTTAATACTTTAGAAATAGTTGGGTTAGTATCTAAGAAGCAACATTGGTTTGAAGACCTGTGAGACTGGAGCAGAACTTTTTCAGATTTTTTTTGATGATTGTGGAAACACTTGTTTCTGAGGTTTCTCAGAGGGCTGAGTGAGTGGTGTTTGTTTGTGTGTGTTTCATTGAAGGTAGCAGAGATTTAAGGTGAGACTAGTTCCAGAGGAGTGCCTTGTTTGTGTGTGCATAGAGAATAAAACCTTTAGAGACCAGCCTGAAGCCTTTGCTAGTTTCAAAGGATCTCAAACTTGTTCATTAATGCTGATGTGTTTTATGGAAAACCAATGAAGTTGTCTTCAGATGCTGAAAGGCTTTTGTCCCTTTTAATCTTTACCAATCTTTTATTCATCTTTTATCTCCTCCTCTGTTTTGTACCAGATTCCATCTTCAGGAGCAGCTGTGATTCTGTCTCCAAGTCCACCAATGAAAAACTTAAACAGGGAATTGCTGTTCGTTTCCATGGTGAGGAGGGCATGGTGAGTATCTTGTACCTGTTACACTTGTGTGCCATGTCAGAAAGGCTTTCAGCAAAGTTTAATTGTTGGCCTTGGTGATTTACTTTCACATATTATCCTAAATCAGAGGTCTCCAAACTACAGCCTGCAAGCTGGAACTGGCCCGCCTCCACACTTGGCTGGCCCCTTGAACAAAATCAGAGATGCAGGATTTTTTTCTTTCAATCTGGCCCCACGATCAAGACCCACAAAGAACGTAGCTTTTTATTCCATCCTTCTGCAGTCTTTGGCCCCATCTGAACATCCCCAAATCCCTGTCAAATAGAACAGAGCACAGTGTTCTCTTTCTACATTGCAAATCACCTTTCGTGTGCTGAGTGTATATACTGCTGCGTTTTTTTTTCTTTTTAAACCGCGCACCCTGTTCTGTGTCCTGATTGGCTTGTGAATCAGTCACCTCCCCACGTCTCCTCTGTACAGCTCACCAGATCTACATACATCTTTCAGATCATTGTTTTCATTCTACAAACTCTATTAAGTTTTGAAGTTTGAGAGTTTAAACAAGAGAGAAAATTGTGAAAATATCCATGTTTGTCTAAGATAAGTGTAAAGTGTGTAGTGAGGAGTTTTACATCTGTCATCCTAATTCTAATTAAAAACTGGTTTTTTTTAGAACGTAACTCCCACAAAAAACGGGGGAATAAAGTACTGGTGAAAAGGTAATGCATACATACAATTGCAATTTAAAAAAAAAAAAAAAAGAAAAATTATATATTCACAAGTATTTCACAGCCTTTGCTGTGAAGCTCCAAAGTGAGCTGAGGTTTCTTCTGTTTCCTCTGATGAGCCTTGAGATGCTTTAGCTGCTTCATTGAAGCCAACTTGTGGCAAATCCAGTGGATTGGACAGGATTTGGAAAGCTACGACCCTGTCTACATGAGGTCCGGGGCTGACAGTGCATGTCAAAACATAAACCAAGCATGAAAGAACAGGAATTGTCTGTAGACCTCTGAAACAGGATTGTCTTGAGGCACAAGGCTGGGGAAGGGTCCAGAAACATTCCTGCTGCCTTGAAGGTTCCAATGAGCACAGTGGCCTCCATCATCTGTAAGTGGAAGAAGTTTGGAAACACCAGGACTCTTCTAAGATCTGACCGGCCATCTAAGCTGAGTGATCGGGGGAGAAGGGCCCTGGTCAGGGAGGTGACCAATAACCCAATGGTCACTGTCAGAGCGTTCCTCTGTGGAAAGAGAAGAACCTTCCAGAAGGACAACCATCTCTGCAGCGTTACACCAATCAGGCCTGTATGGTAGAACGGCCAGACGGAAACCAAATTCACCAAACCAAATTCTGTGGTCTAACGAGACTGAAATAGAACTTTTTGAGTGAATGGCAGGCGTTGTGCTCGGAGAAAACCAGGCACCACTCATTACCAGGCCAATACCATCCCTACAGTGAAGCACGGTGGTGGCAGCATCATGCTGTGGGGATGTTTTTTTTTGAACTTGTACTTTATTAAGTTTTTGTTCCTTGGTAGAG
>BSAI01000185.1:181911-206942 GCA_036245035.1 Adrianichthys oophorus | reverse complement strand
CTTTCCAGTACCCCTCCGAGAGACACCAAGAAAGCTGGGTACTCCGATTTGTTGTTCGGCCCATTTACCAAAACTAGTCAGAGACCTGTCCCCAACCTGAAGGCAAAGGGACGCAACTCTCTTGTCCACCGGCATGAATTCCAACACTTGGCAGCTAAGTTGGGGGCTCACGAGTAAGCCCACCCCAGCCATCCGCCTCTCACCATGTGTGACTCCAGAATGGTAGAGTCCAACCCCTCTCGAGAGACTTAGTTTCAGAGCCCAGACTGTGCATAGAGGTGAGCCCGGTACCTCTCCCACAAGCTCGGGCTCCTTCCAGAGAGGTGACGTTCCATGTCCCAAAAGCCAAGGCACTCGCCTTCGACTGTCACCCAAACCACATTGCACCGGCCCCTTCTGAGTACTCCTGCAGGTGGTGGACCTACTGGGGAGTGATCGTCGATTATTCGAATAATTTACCCGACCGGGGCCCGTGGGAGGAGCCCTAGCCAACAGCCGCTCGTCTGCGAGCCCCAACCCCAGGCCTGGCTCAAGGGTGAGGCCCCGGTAACGCCAATCCGGGCGACATAACTGATCTTTGTTTTTCTCATGAAGGGGTCTGTGAACCGCTCTTTGTCTGGCTTGTCACCAAGTACCTGTCTGCCATGGGAGACCCTACCAGGATACGAAGCCCCAGACAGCATAGCTCCTGGGATCACTCGAGCACTTAAACCCCTCCACCACGTTTAGGTGGCGGTTCATGGAGGGGAAGAATACAAACATAATTAATATAAATAAAGTTTAGTTTCATTTACAAAAGGGGTTTATACGAATATACACCTTGTGTGTCCGATGATTTATAACCCATGATTGTAACAGTAAAATCTGCAAGTGGATGTGAAAATGTCTGCTGCTGTGTTCACTTGAGCCAACGCTAATGTCCAACCTTTGCCAAATTTTGATGACTGCCTGTTTGAGGGTTGGTAAAAGCAGACCAAATAAATCATGTTCCCAATGACGTTTTGAGAAAAATCAATGACACCAGAAGAAGTGGATTTTGTGGGGATTAAACATGTGAATATTTCTGAATTACAAATGCAGGGTGAAGATTTGAAACCTTTGTTTGCTAAGGTTACACAAAATAATGACAAACTTTTTGTGGGTAAATCACAGTTTATTGTTGACAACCATGTCCTATATGTAACTGTTAGTTGCAGGCCACTTGTTATGACACTCATACACACCGTTCCATGGGCAGGACATTTAGGTTGACATAAAACATACCTGAGAGCCACATCCTGTTTGTACTGGCTTTGTATGTTCATTTTCTACAAAAGATATGCTGGTGAGAAAACTAAACACAAAAGTGATGAAGATGTGACAGAGCTTACTAGCTCTAACAGTTCAGCTGGTCTGACACACCTCCTACCTGAACAAGCGACAGGACTGACTGAGCTGTTCAAAGATGTTTCCTAACTGTTTGCAGACATATCTGGAAGGACCTGCTTAATTGAACATGTCATCAGGCTGAACGCTAGTCATCCAATTCGCCAGCATCCTTACAGGGTTCCACATTAACTGGTGAGCAAACCTCAAGACGAAGTGGACCAGATATTAAAGCTTGGGGTGATCGAGCCTTCCAAGTCAGAGTGGTGTAGCCCCATGGTCATCGCCTTCAAGAAAGATGGTTCTCTGCGCATCTGCCTTGATTTCACAAAACTCAATGCCATCTCTGAGTTTGATGCCTATCGAATGCCCAGAATAGATGACCTGCTGGAGAAGATTGGAGCTGCAAAATACATCACCACTCTCGATCTGTGCAAAGGGTATTGGCAAGTCCCGCTGGAAAGAACAAGCCGACCATTTACGGCATTCCAAACACCTGCAGGGCTATTCCAGTTTACTGCTATGCCCTTTGGTTTGCATGGTGCTCCTGCCACCTTCCAAAGGTTGATGGACAGAGTATTACAAGGGTGTTGCCACTGTAGTGCAGCATACCTCGATGATGTGGTCATTTTCAGCAAAACATGGATAGAGCACATTCAAGATCTTTCCTTGGTCCTGAAATGCATGTATGTGGTTGTGCTCACTGCGCTCCGCTCAGTCAGAGGGTGTTGTGTGTTTTGTCTATTTAAGCCAGTGTGTTTCTGTTCCCTGTGTTGGAGCTTTTTGTGTGCTTAGGTGATCTTGTGGTCCTGTGATTAAAACAAGCTCCAAACTCACCCCTCTGTGTCTTCTTCACCTTCTCTGCGTCTGGGTTTTTTAACTCCACCCGTAACAATATAGGTGTATAATTTAAGCAGAACAATGAAAAATCCCCCATCTTTGAATAAACAGTTTCTTTTTTTTCACTTTTTTTACATTCTCAACTAAAAATAGCTTACATATGTAAATAAGTTGAGTTATAGGAAATTAAAAATCTAGTCTATCAGTCTATGTATCTTCCTCCACAGTAGAACTGTTCCTGTTGATGTAGCCTACGTCCTCTGCTGTAAACATTCCTACCATCTGCCCGGGCTCGCTCCATCTTCAGCCAGGCAGCAGAGCTTCACTGCCAACTCTGCAGCAGTCCTCCTTCAAGCAGATCTCCAAATCTTTGAATGCCTGACAGTTTTTGGTGATCTAACAATAAACATGTCTGTGGCACCTCATGACAAACTGCATGATGACCTAGCGGTGTTTTCCTCCTACCCAGCTGGTGAAAAGCGTCCACCACTGTGCCCATCGTTTGGGGTGTGACCTTGGACAGAATTCCAACCACAAGTTCTCAGATTTGTTTTCATCTCTCCAGGTCAGCTACTTTTTCTTTCAAATCTTGGTTCTCCTTCATAATCTCTGGCATTTATTGTCCCATCTTTGAACTAATCTTCCAGTTCTTTATCTTAGCAGCATTCATTGCAACCAGTCAAGAAATAGAGTCTTCTCGAATTTGACTCCCAAAGTCCTCCTAGAGGTCAGTTTTTTTTAATAGTAGCCACAGTTGCCTCATTCGACCTGATACTTGATTCCTGTCCTGTTTTCACTTTTTAAAGTGGTCCAGGGGATTTTGAAGGGCTATTATCTATTAGAGCATAGTTGTGCTCCCGTGTGCTTTGCAGCTGCATTGAAGCTGACTTATGTTGTGATTTCTTTCTCGTCATTAGAGCAAAGAGACACTTTCTTTCCAAAAAAATCAGATGAAACGTAACTATTTCTCAGTGGGATAGTTTTAAAATTCTGACATTTGCAGAGGAAAAATAGGACAAAAAAGGGAGAGCTCAGCAAAAACAGTCTGTTCTAATTGTAGAAGCAGCAATTAAGAGCAACTAAAAATGAAACCTAAATAAAAAATAGGAACAAAAGTTAAACAAAGAAAAAAAACAAGGGCCAAATTTAACCCTGGGCGTTTTCTAGGTTAATTCTGGCAGTGTATATAATAGTACACTACTGTGGATCAGATTGATATGTCCGTAAATATGGCAGGCAGCAAAAGTTGATACAATTTGCCTCACTAACCCAACTGTCTTTAAATCTGCGAGAGAATCGTGTAATTATTTTCCCTGACCTACTTGCTATTGAACGTGAGCTGAAACACGCTGTGGAAGGAAGTCACCCTTTAAACCTGAGACACCTGGAGAAGTTTGCTCATCATGGGATAAAAATACCTGTTGACAGATTCAGACTGCTCGCTTACACTCACAGAAATGTTGCAATTGCATGACTGTATCGAAAGGTTGTGTAACAAGATATTAGGTTGATGGTTTTGTTATTTTTATCTATGTTCATGTCTGTGTAGATCATCATTCATGTAGGTGGTTGAATTCATGAAACTAGTATGCAAAAAAAGCAGTCAATGGGACTTGGTTTTTCTTTAAATACTGCAGACATTTGTCTCAGAATTGAGAAAGCATTTTTGAGAAGAGATCAAACATATTCAATAATAAAAGATAACCGGTTCAGTTGACAGCTTTTTTTTTTACACACTATTTCAGTTCTGTCCAGGTGTGTTTCATCAATTTGTTTTTAAAGTGACATCTGATTTTCTGCAGTTTATTTTAGGTCAAATATTCTTACTTTTGTTTCGAGAGTTTCCTGTGACACTTATTTTTATTTCTAGCTGTATTGATGTGTGTATAAATGTACTGTATGTATTGACATTTCTAATGTATTTTCTTACGTACATTTTTCTATGTATTTTGCTTCTTTATTTATATTCAAAGGTCACAACATCTGTTGACAGAAGGTCTGCCTGGTTTTTTTTCAGGAAGCTTTTTCTGTTTTGCTAAAAGCCTGGTTCTTTGGAGAAGAAACAACGCAGGACTCTGAACTCTTTAGATCACCATTACCTGTATGCCTAAAATCAAAGCAGTGCTTCACCAAAAGAGCAGTTTTTGATTCTTAATTCAGGCAGCTGAGTTTTTGTTATTTCATCACGTAAAGATTTTTGATGAAAAAACATTCCCATCACCAGACAAACCTCTTTGTTTTGGTTTTCAGATTCTTTTATTTGCCATGTGATACATTTTTATCATATGGCTTAGATTACCAACATGTAAAAGTGACTGTTATGTTGTTTATTTTTTTTGTCTTTAATCTAATTGTTTTTGAAGTGAAGACAGTTTTCTGTTGATTTTCCTTAATATGAAGTTACAGTTAAATATAAGCAAGTTAAAAAATGAAAAATTGATATAAACACAAATGTGACAAATCAACACATGCTAAAAACAAAAACTGCTGCTTAACAAGCATTTCAGTTTTAGCTGATTTTGCCAAACAATTGAACCAAAGGATAAGTGTCCCAAAAGAAACCATATTTTCTTTCACAATTTCAAGAAACCCTTACTTAGATGGGCTGACTTGCAAATGAAGCTTCTCCTGTCTTCACTGTCTTTATTTTTGAATTAACTGCAGAATCATATAGCCATCACTATAAATGGGTCCTCTGCCAACCTACTACTCTACTAAAGTGTTCTTCAAGTGATGATGGGGAACTGGTTCTTCAAAGACGTTGTCCTCCATCCCCTCCTCTATCCGCTTCATTTTAGCAGACGACTTGGCAACAGGTGACTTTTCTGGAATCAACAAAGGAGATCAAAGGAAATCAAACCACAAAAACTCAAAGATGAAACACAAATGGATAGGGGCTCAGCCAAAAGACAAAGCTCACATGACCATACCCACAGCTATGGTCATGTGCTTTGGGTCATGACTGAAAGGATAAAATTCTTGATACAAGCAGCTGAAACAAGTTTCCTTTACAGTATGGCTTGGCACTCATAGGAGATAGGGTAAGAAGCTCAATCACCTGAAAGGAATAGAGCAGCTCCTCCTCCACAAATAGAAAGGCCAATTGAGAGTATAAAGGAATGCAT
This sequence comes from Adrianichthys oophorus, assembly GCA_036245035.1. NCBI lineage: Eukaryota > Metazoa > Chordata > Actinopteri > Beloniformes > Adrianichthyidae > Adrianichthys > Adrianichthys oophorus. The sequence continues at coordinate 201,612 of BSAI01000185.1, read as the reverse complement.
GCTTGACTCAAATAGCTTTCCAGCACCATGCATTCAAAGTGGCATCAAAAAGCTGGTCACTCATCCTTCAGAGTGATAAATGGCATACACTTATGTAAAGAGCTTTTCTACCTTCATTGAAGGCCCAAAGCGCTTTACAGTCACAGTCCCATTCACACATTGATGGCGGCTCTGCTGCCGAACACTGGCGCCAACCTTCCATCAGAGGCAATGTGGGGTTCAGTGTCTTGCACTTTGACACATGGCCGGGCAAGGCGGGAATCGAACCTGCAATTCTTTGATCAGAGGCTGACTGCCCTTTCCACTGCCCTACAGCCGCACCGGTAATACAGATAAGATAAGGTAAGATAAGACAGTACATTTTAGGTAATGAAACAGCAAAGCAGCAAACAACTCTGCAACTATTAGAGGTGAACCAGACAACGCTTATCTAGTGGGACAACTGCTGCTTGAAAGGGTGAGAAGTTTCTGTGCATCTGCAGCTACAAACTGCAAGGCCAGTTTCTGCTGAACCATTGCTATCTGCAAGAACACATTAACATTTCTTTCCACATAAGCAGCCCAACAGATATATGTCCAAAAATAGACATAGACAAAGACTGCGTTGTGGCCTTTATAACCTTCATAGAGCATGACGAAGTTGAACAAACAGGAGTAAGATCGACAATCAGTCAAGGCTTGTCAAAGTTAAGCCAACTTAACCTTTCCGGGGTCACGGGTAGGGATAGATTAATGAAACCCGGGATTTTTTTGGCAACAGGCTGATAAGTTTCAAACATACTTCCAAGTGATTTGTAATTACTGGTGTCGCAGTGGTTGCACAGCCATCACAGCAGAATTGCTTCAGTTGTTGCAGTATGTGACACCTGCTATAGACGTCACCCACTGCAGTTATGCGCCCCGTGTGCAATCGCGTGCAAATCGTGTCATTTAACTTGAATTTCTTTCAGTGATTAGAGTGCGAGACTACGGAGGAAACTCATTCATTCATTCATTCATTCATTCATTCATTTTCCAATCCGCTTTATCCCTTTCGGGGTGACGGGGTTGCCGGAGCCTAACCCGGCTACTCATGGGTGAAGGCAGAGGACACCCTTGGACTGGTCGCCAGTCTGTCGCAGGGGCCACAATCACACACCCATGCACACTCACATCCACACCTAGGGACAATTTAGATTAACCAATTAACCTGTGAAGCATGTTTTTGGACGGTGGGAGGAAGCCGGAGTACCCGGAGAAAACCCACGCATGCACGGGGAGAACATGCAAACTCCACACAGAAAGGTCCCCCAGCCAGGACTTGAACCGGAAACCTTCTTGCTGTGAGGCAGGAGCGCTAACCACTGCGCCACCGTGCAGCCCACCGCTTTTTTAATTTTTATTTTAAATGTTCCTTTTTTCGCCTTTGTATTGCCTGCCTCTGTTTAGTGGATGAACACACCACTTCCTCCTTGTCTTGACCTATATAAAAGAATATAAGATTAAAACTGCGTCTCTGACCATTTCTTATTTCAAATCATTTTGGATCAGAAGAGATGCCAGAAAAAGCTGCTGCTTGGGGAGAGCTTTGCCATCCTGTTAGCTCAAATGCTCCCAGTGCTTTGTCATGGAGATCGAGGAGAAGAATCCAGCGCAAGTGGATGCACATGTAATTGCAGCCTTTGGCAAGCAAAAGGTATCATAAATTGCCAGGAAAAGTCTTTTGGCCATCAAAAGCTCAGTGTTGGAATGATTGAACAGAATGTTATCATCTATTTACTTTTATTGTTTATGCCTTGTTTCATCTTAATCATTCAATGAACAATGACGTTTGCTTAACTTGTGATCTGCTTATAAAGGAACAGAGTAAATGATTTATGTGTTTTTTTTTAAGTGTTTTGCAAACCAACTATCCTACGATTTCCACACAAAGTGTTTCTGGAGATAAAAGAGGAATAGACGCTGAGATGTGATGAACTATTTTGATTTGCTTATCACAGCTGCAGTCATGCCACACCCCCACCCCCACTTAGGATTGCAGCTGATATGTAATTAGGGCATAGCCAAATCTTAATAAACAGAAGGTTCGGTAGAATTTTTGCAGAACGGACTGGAGGCTTGTAACTGAATACCCTCTGACCGTTCTCCTCGCAAGCAAAAAATAAATTAACTGACTCTGTTTTCCTTCCTTTTACAGAAACAAATGTTTAGGTTACTTGAACCAAACATTTACTTGGTGCTTCGGGCCGGATCCCAACAAACTTTCCAGTTGGTGGGAGAACTGGGTAAATGAAATATAAAATATATATAAAAATATGAAATATCAAAGTAAAAGTCTACCAAAAAACTGAATGAATGAGAGTGTGCTTGGATAGACAATACCACTAGGTGTCAGGGCCCTTCCTACTCCTTCTCTGGCCACCAGAGGGAGCCCTCTCCTGAGTAGGGTTGACTGCATCTGCTCCTTCCTCACTCCCACTCCCATAATGCTCCTTGCCCCTCCTGCCCTCATCAGCTCTCTCCCATTCCTGCTCATCAGTGATGTGTATTTAAGCCTGCTCACCTATGTACTCATTGTGAAGTCCTGACTTGCTTCTGCTACCGGCAGTCTGAGCATTCTTTCATGTTTTGCCTTCCTCCTGACCTGTTTTCTGACCTTGTCTTACCTTTCGTTAACTAAACCTGATTGCAAATGTATTCAAAAATCTCCGCTGCTTTGTCACACTAGGTATTTCTATTATATAATACTCTGGGAAAGAAAACAGTGAGTTCCTTGTGGATGTTTGTAGACAAGAAGTTTCTGCTCAAAAGAGTCGAATGGAAACTTACCACAACGAATGATTAATTACTGTCCCACAGCAGAAACACAGACCAGGTCATAAAACCTATATATATATTGGAACTGGTCTAAATTGAATAAAAATAGAAAAAACACAAAGTATGGTCGTAAAACCCCTAGAGACCCCCCCCTGGAGACCCCCCCCCCCAGTGTAAGGATTGGAAGGTTATAAAAAAGATTGATCAAGAAAAAACTAAATACTTAGACGCCTGGACAAAAAAAAAAAAGACTGGATGAATCAATTGCCACAAAAAAAAATAAAAATAAATAAACCAGATGAAATGGAAAAAGCAGCCTATGCCCATTTTTGGATGACGGAAGCAAAAAAGAGAGAAAGAGGACAAAGGGAGATGAAAGAAAGAAAAGACCAAAGAATAGAAAGAAATAGTAATGAAGTTAGAAGCTAGAAGGATAGAAGGTGCAACATAAGTGTGAAATAAGAAGCAGAGTAAAGAGGAAGAGTTGGTATGTGCCAGAAATTGATTGAAAGAGCCAGAGCAGCACAGAAAAGATATTCTGAACGGCAAAGGAGAAAAGAGAACAGAAAAAAAAGCTGCATGAGAAGAAGCAGAGACTGCAGGCTCGTGCTTGAGCAGAGCTCTGCTAGCGCACGGACAGTGAGTGTGTGTATCTACAAGAGGAAGAAAGATATGGAGAAGCTATTCTAGTTATATTTGCAGGAAAAAGGGGTTGAACAGAAGAATGAAGAGTTTAGGGAAAAAAAGGATGGCAAACAAGTGAATGATCTTGAAGAGAAATTACTCTGTCCGGATGTGAGAAACAAGATAAATAAATAATTACATATAATAATATTAAATAAATAAATAGAAAGATAAACAAGAAAAAGGAAGAGGAACCTAAAATGATGGTTGTGAGTGAAAGGGATGCTTTATGGTAGAAGAGGCCACACAAGAGGAAGAGAATGAGGTGGTTTTAGAGAACGTGGCAGAGGACGAAATTATGCGAATAAGTGAAAGTGCAGAAGAAAAAACTGAAGATGTTGAATGGTTTTGGGATGAATATACAAGAGATCTTTTCCCTGGGAGAACAAAAGCTGGACAGGCAGACGTGAATTGCATGTCATTCTGTGGTATAATGGCAGTCCAGGACCTGATAAAGATTATCAGCAAAAACTAAGCAAAGCAGAACAGAATAACAATACCTCATTTGTACAGATTTGGAAAGCAACAGCCTTTGCGACAAACATTGTAAATGACAAAATACAGAAATTGGACAGAAACTGGTACCCACTGCATATTTCCCTTTTTAAGAGCAAAGATTTGCAGTGGCAGGATCTGGGAAGGATGCCAGAAGAAGCCATCTGAGCTACCGATTGGGTCCAAACCTCAGATAGAACATGGAGCAGTGGCCATGCAGGATTAAACAAAAATAGCATTGTTCTGGTCAGTAACAGCAAACGAATTCACCTGAAAGGAGAAGAAGCCTGAAACATCTTCCTGACGGAAGAAGAAAGTGAGCTTCTGTCAAAAATTCCCCAAAACTTTGGTAAAAAGGCCCACTGACATAAATCTAATCCAAGGAGCATTACCAGTAATCATAAGGCCTAAAACAGAATATAGGCCCTGCGTGAGACAAAACCCCCTAAAACCAGACGCCATTGAGGGAATAGCTCCAGTAATACAAAACTTCATCCAGGCTAAAGTGATCATAGAATGTAATGCCTCCCCGTGTAACACACCCATATTTCCAGTTAAGAAACGACCCCCATCTGTAAGGATGGTACTAGATTTACAAGCCATTAATAATGCAGTAATTCAGAGAGCTCCAAGTGTACCTGATCCTCATACTCTTCTAAATTTGTTAAGAGCAGGTGCAACATATTTTACTGTGGTAGGTATTATAAATGCCTTTTTCTCCATACCGGTACATCCAGATAGCCAGTGTTGGTTTGCCTTCACATTTAATGGGAAAAGATACACTTTTACCAGATTACCACAGGGCCACTGTGAGAGCCCCACAATTTATTCTCAGGCTATGACAGCTAGTATGTCCAAGGTCACCCCTCCCAGAAGAAGCCAAATATTATTATACGTGGATGACATTTTACTGGCTTCCTCAAATAAAGAAACATGCCATCAAGACACTAAAGCATTGCTTAAACATTTAGCATCAGAAGATCACAAAGTCAGCAAAGACAAACTGCAAATGCGCAAAATGATATTTGGGTCACAACCTCAGCTTAGGAGGAAGAACCTTTTTGGAGAGCAGAAAAATTTCTTTGTTGCAAGCTCCTAAGCCGCAAACCAAAACAACAAATGATGTCCTTTTTGGGACTGACGAACTACTGCAGAAGTTGGATTCCACATTATGCAGAAGTAACACAGCCACTGCAAAAACTTGTGTCAACAAGATTTAAAGATGACAGCTCCATTGCAGTGGAACCCAGAAGCTGAAAAAGCTTTTTGTGACATCAAGCAAGTGTCTAGCATGACCTTGGCACTTCCCAGTTAAAATAAACCATTTATCTAAATGGTTGATTGGAAAGGTCATTGCGTGACCTCAGTACTTGTGCAACAACATGGTGATAAACAAAAACCACTGGCCTACTACTCATCAAAACTCAATCGTGTGGCATGTGCTCTTTCACATTGTGTTCGAGCACTAATAGCAACCTCAATGGCTGTGGAACTGAGTGCTGGAATAGTATTATTCCACTCCCTAACTTTAAAGGTCCTACATGCAGTATCTGCTCTGTTACTGCAAACAAATATGACACTTCTGCAAGACACCTCTCATGCATGGCCACACTCTTATCACAACCACATTTAACCTTGGAAAGATGTACTACTTTAAATCCAGCCACATTACTTCCACTGTCAGATGATGGGACAACACACACAACTGTCAGGAATTAGCAGAAAAACTATCCAAAAGCAGACCTGATATGCAAGATCAGCCACTTCTAAAATGAGAAGTATTGTTTGTTGATGGATCATCTAAAAAAAAAAATGAAATAGATAAAACCACCACAGGATAGTAGCCCAAAATAAAATACTAAAAGCCAAAGCTCTTCCCAGTAACTATTCCACTCAAGCAGCAGAACTTGTGACTTTAACCACAACATGTGAAATTATGAAGGACAAGCAAGTAACTATTTATACAGATAGCCATAATACCTTATTTCGCCTAATATTGGCAAAACAGAGGGATGATTACCTCCACAGGCAAACCAGTAACACATGCTGACTTATTGAGAAAATTATTACTGGCAGTACAAATACCAAAAAAACTTGCAATTTGCAAATCTGCTGCTCACACCAATGGAACTGATATTATATCTTTGCCTACAAAACAGCAAAGGAAACGGCAGCTAAAACAACCCAAGTGTTGACTATGGATTCACAGCAAACAATAAATGATGATGTACTAAAAGACATGCAACAACAAAGGCCAAAAAACAGGAAAAGATTTGTGGCTTAAAAATGGAGCAGAATTAAAAAAAAAAATCTATAGATGACCAGAAGGAATACCAGTCCTACCACGCAACCTTCATAAAAGGGCTGCAATATTGAGCCATGGCATTACGCATGTCTCGACAGGCAGGATGACAGGACAAATAAACATATACTATACAACATACAGATTTAATTCCTACTCAAAGATTTTTTGTAGAGCATGTCTGATCTGCGTTAAACACAGTCCTCAAGGCAACCTCAGACCATAAAGTGGTAAATTCCCCAAACCTCAATACCCATTTCAGACAATATAGATGGATTTTATAAAACTATCTAAATCAGAAAATAAAACAATATTGTCAAGTAATAATAGACGTCTTCAATAAATGGATAGAACTCTTTTCAATAAAAAAACCCTGATGCATTTACAGTGGCAAAAGCTTTGTGCAAAGACATCAACAAATACGTAAAACCAGAGAAAATATACAGTAAGAATGGAACCCATTTTATAAATCAAATAATTTCCAAAATAGGAACTATGTTCCATATTGATTCAAAACACCACTGTTCTTATCACCCTCAGAGTGCTGGGCTGGTAGAAAGAATGAATGGAACAATAACAAACAGACTAAAGAAATGCATGGAAGAAACCAGCAGGCCTTGGACACCATGTTTGGATTTTCAGGTCTCTCCAGAGATGCTCCATTGGGTTTAAGTCAGGGCTCTGGCTGGACCATTCAAGAACAGTCACAGAGTTGTTGTGAAGCAACTCCTTGGTTATTTTAGCTGTGTGTTTAGGGTCATTGTCTTACTGGAAGGTGAACCTTCGGCCCAGTCTAAGGTCCTGAACACTCTGGAGAAGGTTCTGGTCCAGGATATCCCTGTACTTGACCACATTCATCTTTCCCTCCATTGCAACCAGTCGTCCTGTCCCTGCAGCTGAAAAACACCCCCACAGCATGATGCTGCCACCACCATGCTTCACTGTTGGGACTGTATTGGACAGGTGATGAGCTGTGCCTGCTTTTCTCCACACATACCGCTTAGAACTAAGCCCAAAAAGTTCTATCTTGGTCTCATCAGACCAGAGAATCTTATTTCTCACCATCTTGGAGTCCTTCAGGTGTGTTTTTATCAAACTCCATTCAGGCTTTCATGTGTCTTGTACTGAGGAGAGGCTTCCATCGGGCCACTCTGCCATAAAGCCCCGACTGGTGGAGGGCTGCAATGATGGTTGACTTTCTACAACTTTCTCCCGACTGCATCTCTGGAGCTCAGCCACAGTGATCTTTGGGTTCTTTTTTACCTCTCTCATCAAGGCTCTTCTCCCCCGACAGCTCAGTTTGGCCGGACGGCCAGCTCTAGGAAGGGTTCTGGTCGTCCAGAACATCTTTAATTTAAGGATTATGGAGGCCACTGTGCTCTTAGGAACCTTAAGTGCAGCAGATATTTTTTTGTACACTGTACACTGTCCCACATTCTTACACACAACAGAGTTCCACGATATTTGATCGATTCTAAAGGAATGAAAATGATCATTTGTTGAATTTGCTGCATTAGGAGGTCATATTTACTGAAATCAAAAGCTATTCAAATTCGAAACATCTTCATAGGTCAAGTTGAATTTCAACAAAGGACCATTATTTATCAGCTTCACAAATCTTGCATCCATTGAACTTGTGAGGTTTTGTGGACTTTCTGCTTGAACTTCTTTACAGGATGTTAGAATAGCCTCCCAGATTTGCTGTTTGGATGTGAACTGCCTCCACCCTCAGAAACAGTTGACTTGAGAATGCTCCAAAGGTTCTCAATAGGTTTGAGATCAGGGAAGGACGGGGCAAAACCATCAATTTATCTCCTTTTATGCCCATAGCAGGCAATGATGTAGAGATTTTCCTTGCAGGATGAGATGGTGCATTGTCATGCATTAAGATGATTTTGTTCAGGAAAGTCAGTTCTTCTTTTTGTACCACAGAAGAAAGTGATCAGCCAAAAACTCCGCATCCTTTTGAGAGGTAATTTTCACACCTTCAGACACCCTAAAGGGGCCAGCCAGCTCTCTTCCTATGATTCAGAAACTTTCCTCATTCTGACTTGATCTGCACCAACCTGTGTGTGCTCTGACTCAGCCACAAATCTCTAGTATGATGATCACTCTAACGTTTTGTGAAATATCCTAGGTTTTTATATCTTGTACAAGGCATTTGACTATATCACACTTTTCAGCAGGAGAAATCCTTTTTCTTTCCAATATTGTTTGAAAATGTTGCTCTGCTTAATATTGTGGAACGCATTTTTTCCTTCAATTGAACTCACCTGGAAAACTAACTATCACAGGTAAATTCAGTGATCCAAAGAGCCCCGAGACACAATATCATCCACGAGTTTCATTGAAAAACAAATAACTTGATCTTTTTGACACTTAAATACAATTTGCATAATAACTTGGAACACACTGTAAAACCAGATGTTTGTTCAATGGAGGAGTTGTGTGAATGAAGTTCAATATTGAAAAAAACAAACCCCTTTTGCTCCAAAAAGACTTATACTAGTCACTTTAGCAAAAATTACTTTTTGCCACTCTGTTGCAAGGATTTTAGAGAGATTATAAAGAAGGACCAATTTTTAGCATATTTAAACAGCAGTAGCTCCCAGGCACAGTTAAAGCAATATACCTTCACGTCCTTGTTTACATAATTACAGCTCTTCATCCAGACTGAAACAGACATTAACTGTACAATGATTCTGCTACTAATTAGACAGAGATATGAGAGATGCAGAGTTAACAAAATATTAAAGAGGGAACCTAAATACAGGAACTCAGGAAACAGCAGGTATGATGATGACATCCACTAGGTTTAAACTGGTATATTAAAAACTCAATGGTCTGGGTAAAGGAAGGGACAGCAGCTTTATTGCTCTGTTCTGCAATATACAATTAACCTATATTCTATTCATAATTTTAGTTAGAGAAACAACTCTGGTTCAGGATCTTTCAGAATGTGCTGTGAAGGTTGACTATAACTTTGAAAAAGTTGAGCTCTTTATGGGTTTATTTCACTTTCTACTAATATTTTCCTTTTTGCGATGTGTGAACATTTGCTGGCGTTTCCATCCCTGACGAAAAACTACTCTTGACCACTCCATCTTCTCAGGCACTCAGAAGTGCTAGGGCCTAAATCTCCTTACATGGCTGGCAATGTTGTAATTACACTTACCAGTAGACCCCCCTCGCAGGATCTGATTGAGGATTTCATCAGTGTCGCTGGTGCTTGCCATGCTGTTCCTCATCTGCATCATGGACAGCTGAGAACACAGGCTGGGCTGACGCTCCATCTTCTTAACCGCCTGCAACACATCCGCCAGACAGCTCACTGTCACCCCTCCCCATCAGAGCAGGATTAGGGAGGGCTGCAGTATTATATTGCTTTGACCCACCTTGTCACTGAGCTTGGGGTCATTGAGAGCATACAGTTTGTTAGTGATGTCTTTGCCAACCAGATATCGGAAGACCTCATTGAGGAAGGTGTCAGATTCCAAGAAGTATGTCAGCCTTTCCCTGGACCAGCACAGGAACTTACAATTCTCTTCTGCCATGATGGTCACCTACCAGTCAGAAAAACTCATCAGCACTAGGGTCTGCTGATAAAGGGATACCATGAACCAGGAGTATCCAAACTTTTTGCAAGAAAGGCCTGATTCGGTAAAGGTGAACATTTTTTTAAGCTTTAATCACAACTTCTCTCATGTCTAGATACAGACTGCCTGCTTGCAAAAATAGGCAAACCTGTATGGGGCATGCAGGTGGCCCACACCAAATGGCAAGGTTGTAAACTGTTCTGTGAATGATACGTTCTGCATGTTATTTTAGTTTTATTTTCACTGCTTGTTCTGTGCAGGTCTGTGTTCCTTTTCTCCTCCCTCTCACCTGTCTCCTGCTGGAGGTGTTCACAGCTGCATCCTGTTTAGTTGATTGTGTGTTTTGTCTATTTAAGCCAGTGTGTTTCTGTTCCCTGTGTTGGAGCGTTTTGTGTGCTTTAGGTGATCTTGTGGTCCTGTGATTAAAACAAGCTTCAAACTCACCCCTCTGTGTCTGGGTTTTTGAACTCCACCCGTAACATCACACTCCAACCAAGATGACAGACCCAGCAGAGCATGCTCAGGCTTGTGGTGTTCCCCTACCCCCAGCAGATGACGCCTTTTCCAATGGTGGGACGGTTTCACTCGCCCAGGACCTGCATGGCTGTATATCTGGGCTGTTGGAGCTCCATGGCCGCCTGATACGTCTGGAACAGCCCTTGCCCCGACAAACAAGACTCGGCCCTCCTGAACAGTTCGGTGGTACGGCGGAGGATTGCCAGTTGTTTCTTGCTCCGTGTTGGCTCCAGTTCGCCTGGAGAGGAGCAAAGTGGCCTATGCCTTGAGTTTTTTGACGGGCAGAGCAAAACGATGGGATTTGGCTGAGTGGGATCGGTCGGTACCTCACTGTACTTCAGTGCCTTTTCCACTCAACTAATGACTGTTTTTAACCCCTCCACGCCTCACCGAGCGGCTGCTTCTCAACTCCTCCAGCTGTCCCAGGGGTCCCGCACTGTTTCGGACTATGCAGTGGAGTTCCGCACCCTGGCTGCCAGCACCCGTTGGCCTGATGACGCGCTTCTGGACGTGTTCCTCCAAGGACTTTCCAGCTCTTTAAAAGACGAGCTGGCAGCGAGAGAGGTGCCAGAGAACCTGGAGGCTCTGATCGACCTCGCTACTCGGATTGACCGACGCATGAGGGAGAGGACCCATGAGCAACCCGTTCCTGGTTTTGGCGCACATCTCCAATGACAGCGGGTGACTCTGTCAGTCCCTGCCCACCAGCAGCCTGAAAACAGGGTCCCATCCTCTGAGCCGCCACCTGAACCCATGCAGGTGGGTTTGGGAAGGCTTTCCCAGACTGAGCGACAAACGCGCATGGCTGGTGGCTTGTGTGTTTTCTGCGGGAGAGTCGGCTATTTCGTCAGAAGCTGTCCATCAAACACCAGGGCTCCCCAGTGAGAGGGCAACTGGTGAGCCGTGTTTCCCTGTTTTCTTCGCCCTCTCGACCTCCGAGGATTCTGGTAGGTTGTGACCTGCAGCAGGGTGAGTTCGAAACTCTGATTGACTCTGGGTCTGATGGGGACTTGATATCCCACGATGTGGTGGACAAGCTAAACATACCCACAAAGCCCTTGCCTGCTGCTCTAGTTATCAATTCCATTAACGGATCTCTCATTCAGAGTTTTTGCTCGAACAGTTCCTGTGAGAGTGACAGTGTCTGGTTATCACAATGAAATGTCTTTTTTTGTGGTTGAGACTATGAAGCCCCCTGTGATTTTGGGCTATCCTTGGTTGTGTAGACACATCCCTCACATTGATTGGATATCTGGTAGGATTTGGTCTTGGAGTCCGTTTTGTTTGTTGAACTGTTTGAATGCTGCTGCCTTACGTTCTTCTGTCCAGAACACACACACGCTGAACCCCCTGATCTTGGAGGGGTTCCTCCTGTTTACCATGACTTGGGTGATGAGTTCTGTAAGACCCAGGCTAAAGCCCTTCCTCCACACCACCCTTATGATTGCTCCATCAACCTGTTCCCAGGAACTCAACCACCCAAAGGTCACCTGTACCCTTTAAGCCCTCCTGAGTGAGAGGTGATGGACCAATACCTGCAACAGAGTCTTCAGACAGGAATCATTCGTCCTTCCTCCTCCCCAGCGGGAGCAGGTTTCTTCTTTGTTGGTAAACGTGACGGTGGGTTGCGCCCTTGAATTGACTACAGAGGACTAAACAACATCACAGTACGCAACACCTACCCTCTTCCCCTGCTAATTACCGCTTTTGATCAGTTGAAAGGCGCTAACATTTTCACCAAGTTAGACCTCCGCAGTGCCTACCAGTTGGTGCGAATAAGAGAGGGAGACGAGTGGAAGACAGCCTTCAACACACCCAGCGGACATTTCGAGTACCTGGTTATTCCCCTTTGGGCTAACTAACGCCCCAGCTGTGTTTCAGTGCCTCATCAACGACGTCCTCGGTGACATGATAAATAAGTTGGTCTTCGTTTATCTTGACGACATTCTGATCTTCTCACCAGACTCCGAGATGCATGTGCAGCATGTGAGAGCTGTTCTTCAGCGATTCCTGGAGAACCAACTGTACTGCAAGTCCCAGAAATGTGAGTTCCACACCACCAAGACAGTATTTCTAGGACATGTGATCTCTCCAGGTTCCGTTCAGATGGACAGTGCCAAGGTCAAAGCCGTCTTAGAGTGGCCTGAGCCAAATGGGTGGAGACAGCTCCAGCGTTTCCTTGGGTTCGCAAATGTCTACAGGCGCTTTATCAGGAACTTTAGTTCAGTCGCTGCACCACTCCACAAGTTAATGTCAGAAGGTACGTTTCCTCTGGGACAATAAGGCCAACAAAGCGTTTGCGGAGCTAAGAAGACGTTTCTCTGTGGCTCCCATCCTCGTTCAGCCTGACACCTCCAAAGAATTAATTGTGGAGGTAGATGCGTCTGACACAGGGGTGGGTGCTTTGTTGTCCCAGAGAGCGTCTGACAACAAAGTTTACCCCGTGCATATTTCTCCTGCAAGCTCACTCCTGCAGAGACAAACTACGACATAGGGAACAGAGATATCCTTTCAGTTAAATTAGCTCTGGAAGAGTGGCGCCACTAGCTGGAGGGAATCCGACCATCTATTCCTCGTGTGGACAGACCACAAGAACTTAGAGTACATAAGGACTGCCAAGAGACTCAATTCATGTCAGGCCCGATGGGCTTTGTTCTTTGACCAGTTTAGGTTTTGTCTGTCCTATCGGCCAGGCAGGAAGAACATCAAGCCGGATGCGCTGTCCCGACAACACCAGGAGGAGAGTGAACCCATGGTGTCAGAGCAAGAAGGTACCATCCTCCCTCAACACATGGTGTTGGCTACTACGAGATGGGCCCTAGAGTGGAGGGTCAAAGCCTCCGCGTCCAGTGTCTCTGTTGTTCCAGATGGTTGCCCTGCGCATTGTTTGTTTGTTCCCTCTGATCTCCGGTCCCAAGTGCTAAAGTGGGGGCACTGCTCACGTTTGGCCTGCCATCCAGGAGTCACTCGAACCATTTCCTGGTTAAACAGCGTTTTTGGTGGCCCTTAATGGCCTCCGACATCAGGGCATTTGTTTCTTTTACATGTATTTTAAGTGTGACCATCACAAAAGAATGGAAATTCATGTTGGCTATGCATAATATGTGCAGCCAAGATGCACATTGCTGTGGTGTCCTGCGGACGTTGGTCTGGGTGCTTGGCCGGACTGCTGGGGTGAGTGGACCTTCTCCATTGGTCCCACAGTACGGGTTTGGGGGGGCCCCTGGTCGCCACTGCTGCTTTGGCGGGGGTCTTGGTGTGGGGATGGCCGGAAGCTGACCTTCCTTTTCTTTTTTTTTTTACATTCCATGATCCACCTCAACTTAAATCCCCGGTCCACAGCACTTTAGTGCTTAATCACGGCCAAAAAGTTCTGAAAATCTGGTGGACGTGGTCATCAGTGGCAATTTTTGGTCAATTTTGGCTTGGCCATGCTTTGTACGGGGTATTGCTGTCGATGGCTGTTCCTCTGCTTAAACACTGCCAACCACGTCAAGCCATGCGTAAATCTAAGTGTCAGTCTCCTCACAATCCAGTCACGCACCCAGATGCTCTGTACCACCCCTCCTCCTCCTATGCGTCCTTTTTCTTCTCTCAACAATGATATGTTTGGTCTGCATCAGTTGGTTCTGTTGATGCTGGAGCATGAAGATGAAGACATCACGATGTTGAGGGTTCGTCTAGACTGCGAGTGCCAAGATCCCAGAAAATTATGGTATTTATATGCCACAAATCAGAAGTGATTAGGCAGTGATCCATATTTAGAACTTGTTTGAGACGTGTAACACCCGTTTGATGACCGTGCTCTGCCTGTGACAGACTGCTAAACTGACACGGAAGTGTCTCCCCAGGTCTTAATGACTGCCAGAACACAGATTATCAAGTGTGTTGCACGTCTTTACCAAGTGTGCTTATTCTGTGGTTATTCATGGACTAATGTTTTGAACAGTTCAAAACTCGCAGTTCCCATTTTTCCCTGCGTCCTGCCACGCCTATAAATAAACTGTGGCTCGTAATAAACATGACATCACCACGAACAACACCGTCTGCTTCACGAAGACCACTTTTTGTCGGGTTTTGGCTGTCATTAAGCCGTAAAGCGCTGTGTGCATTCTCCTGAGCACAGGTGTCAACTTTGCACAGTTGGTTAGCGTGAGGGAATGAGATGATTTGCATGTGTTGGTTTGTATGCATAGGTGTGCATGTGAACTGTATGTTGACAACTTAGTGAAAACTCCTGGAGCCAACAGGTATGTTTGTAACAACTGAGTGTGTGGACAGGCCCCGCCCATTTTGGACTAACATTTACACTTAACTGTCATGATTATAAATCTCCAGCATCTTGTGTGTCTGATGATTTATTAAAATCTGTCTAATACAAGAGGCTCTCAGCTCACATCTGTTTGCTCACCTGTTGGACAGGACAAGTAAAAAAAATAACATAATAAGAAGAAAACAAATACAATCAGGTAGGACATTTAATAATAATAAATGTACAATAAATATTGTACACATTTACGTTACAATGGGTTAGCTTACCTTTTATTATTTATGCTAAATTGCTTTAAACAACGTTTAGTTTTCCACTTCGCCATTTTTAATTCCTAAACCAGAAGTAACATTAAACATGTCGGTCCTTGTTCTTGTTGCCATTTTTGTCTGTCATGTGAAAAGGGTTCATCAGCGAGACCACAAAAGATGAACTGTGATGTAGAAAGGGTACACTGTGTTCTGTTTTGTTTGACAGGGAGTTTTGGGGCGGGGGCCAGGCCAAATGTGAGGGCGGCAGCATCTTGCCCGTGGGCCGTAGTTTAGGGACCACTGGTCTAAACCAGCGATCATGCAAGTTTTCACATCTGCCAAGGTGGAGAGAGGACCATCAAAGGAAATTAGGCCAAACCTGTCAGCCTGATAGAAAACTAACTAGCAAAAAAAAAAAAACAGTTGCTGTATTTGGGTATACTGAGCTGAGGTTTCTCAAATACCCAGGTTGAGAATAGGAATGAAAATAAGTTTAAAAATATGGTCAATTTAAACTTTAAAAGTTCTTCAGAAAATCTCTAAAGTTCGATTAAAATCTGACAGAAAAACCTAGATCTTTGAACGAAAGACAGAAGAAAATATAGCTCCATTATAACATTACCTGGAACTTCTGTCCTTTGTGCATCTCTGTGGACCTGAATTCTGGAGAATCAATGAAAGAATTGAAGTAGATGTTGTGCAGGAAATGTTCTCGGTACGACACTTTCATTCTGTCCCACAAAAACAAAAGATACAATTCTGGTTAGTCCCAAAAAAAAAAACAAGCAATGAAACTTGGGTTATGATTTAAAGCTTAGCCAGCAGGACAAATAATCGAGAACTTACAGTAAGTATGAACATAACTAAGGCACATACTTTCCTTTAAGCAGAATGCTGAGGCGTTCATCCACAGAGGTTTTGTCCTCAACTGCGTAGGCCTGGCCCTTTTTCAGTGTCTGGATAGTGCAGAACTGTCCCGTCAGTCTCTGGAAAAGTGCCTCTTGAACATGGAGAGGCTTAAACAATCGCTTGTAGACCAGCCGGAGCTCCCGGTCAATTTTAATCTGCCACAAAGAAACCACAGTCTCAAACAACCAAACAAATTACTCAGTGCTGACCGTGTGTGTGGGGGGGTGGGGGGAGGGGGGTTGTACGTACACGCATGCTCTGGTGTTTGTGTACAAATGTGTGCCCACACAGATGCTGTGAAACTTACTGGTCTGCGTTTGTACAAGAGAAAAAAGAAGTGCATGAAGTTGACCAGCAGAAATATCACGTTCCACACCAACACATCTAGGTTGCATCTGTACAGTTTTGCCCAGGCAATGAAGAGGCTGCATCCTGTCAAACACAGATTTGAGAAGTATCTGTTGCAAAGAGCTTTTAATGTAAGAAGACAGCTGTAGGTCTAACAATCTATTGGACAACAAAGATTTGAACCAACTAAGTTAGAAAGAAAAAATCATTTAAAACTGAAAGTACACAATAGCCGCATTTCTATCACACATATACGCAAAACTTTATCAACATTCTAGAAATGTTTAAAAAGAAAACACAATTTTGCAATTACACTGTTTCCATTAAATCATAATTATGCGAATAAACACAAACCAACTTACAAGTTATGTCACTAATAAACATGGCGCCGGATGTGAACAGTACTTTAATTTACAGGTGGTGTTATGTTATTGTTTTAAGTTGATTTTGTTAAAGAACTACAAGGCACATTTAGATTACATCACAGCACTGATGGCCATGTTCCACGTAGCTAGACACAGAGACACGTGTTAAATGGTTTAATAAAATTAACGTTTTAACAAGGAAGCAGTTGGATCTTCTTTCTGTTTGATAACACTACAAGATACATTCAATTTTTTTCCACAGCACTAGCGCTCATCATCATCTTTTAAAGGAGATGTCTGTGTCTTATTCAGGCCATGGAGAGGCAAGCTCCTTACACATCAGATACAGATGAAGCAATTTGAGGAATTTTACGGTGGAGCTGTGGATCCAACAGTTCTGCATGACACGCTCAAGTTTTCATGAGCTGTGTTATGCTGCCCAAGTAGCCAGTTTCTACCAAGAAGAAAGTCACATGACTCATTAATTTAAAAAAAAAGTGTATCCATTGCAGTTTGCAAAATATGTCAATTTCGATACTTTTCCAAAACCACCTCCTCCAAAAGCAAATTTTTTTTAATTCAAGTTTTTTCAAAATTGTGGTCTTTCCATAATGTGAATTTATTATTGCAAATTCAATTTTCGCAATCTTACAGTTAATGGAAACTCAGTTTTTTAAACTTGAAGGAAATATTGAAATAAAAAAGTATATTTTAAACTTGAAATAAATATTGAAATATTTGAAAAAAACATTGTAAATTTGAAAATACTAAAATATATTGTTTATTTGTAGCAAGTGCTTTTTTGTATTTTCAATTTTTTTTTCATTTCCCTTAGTCTTTGTTTTGAGTCTTCAATTGACAGTTTTAGTTCATAACTTTTGTCTTCCAAGTTGAGCATAGTTTCATGTGTTGACATGATTGACATGAGGTGACAAAGGTGATGGTGATGTCATTACTGCTCCAGAACAACCTCTGGTGTTGGTACTGCCTGTGTCGTCCCTCATTTGCTGTAACTTACAATAATGGTAATACATTACACTTTTAAGAATTCTTGGCTTTATTTTGTAAGGATTGTTTTTGCCGTTTAAAATTCTCCACAATTGTGACAACACCCCTTTGACCTAAAGAAAAACTGAGGTCGAATCTGAATTGTTTTCCTACTACTCTGGCTCATCTCTGTTGCTCTGATTGAAGGGGCATTTAGTGGTGTCTGAAAGTTATTTTTTTAATGAGGAGCAGTTGCAACATGGAGCTGGCTATCACTCCACTGGTAGGCTGATTCGCGTTGCGCTTGTAGGCAGAGGAGAAACGCATTTCTTCACGTGGATGTTCTCTGAAGCACAAAAAGTTACATTTAATGTAAGTATTTTATAAATCAATGTGACACTTCAATAAGTTTTTCTTTTTCAATGACTGTGTATTTTCCAAGGGCTGAGAGAAACGTGCTAACGTAGCTGAACGGTGACTATTGATGATGTCTGAATATGAAGACACTATGTTTTCAATATCTCTCCTCTTGGATGGCTAAATGTAGGAATAGGGAGAAGCCGTAAGGGCAGGGAAGCAATTTGGATTCAGCCTAAAACTGTCTCTATGCAAGCCACAGTTTTCACTGCAACTGTGTATTACAATATTTACAAGCTGAAAACTCAGAACCTTACTAAGAATATTAACTAATTTCATCACAGACCTTACACTTGATTAACAGTACTAAATCTATGTTGGAGGCAAAACTAAACATGTTAATAGAACAATAAAAAAATCACTTCATTTTACTAATAACTAATACCAGACAAACAACGGTTAAATGTCTACAGCTTCAGCCCAGTGAAAAGACAAAACAAACCATACAACCACAGTTTCCAAAGTTCCTGCAGCTTCCGGTCTCCACTCTGCTTTAAAGAAAATAAACAAGTAGTGAGGGTCTTTTTATACCTCCTGCATGCAGCCTTTTAAGGCTTGACTCCTATGAGAGTCTTTTAAGGAACTACCGATCTGTTCCTTGGCTAAATACATGCTTCTTTGTGGAGGAAGACATACTGCTGTAAGAACTGTGCCATTACTGCATTATCTGAGGAATGCAAAAAGGGGACAGGATCTGGGTCAGACCTGTCATTAGAAAGAGGCGCAGCAGGATCATGTGCAGATCCAGTGTGGTGGGAAGGACCAAACCCAGCAACAGTGACAAGTTCCCCAGATGGAAGAACAGGTGGTGGGACTGCTGCCACTGTTGACAGGTGGTAGTATTATGCTCCACAGACCCCACTGGCATGGTTGAGGGGAATATTGGCACCATAGTGGCCATGACTGTAGACGGTTGTGTGGGAGAGGACATCCTTAGTGCCTTGGTGAGAGCTGCAGAAGAGGGAAAAATTTGAGTCCAGAAACAAAAATGTCAGAGCTAGTACCATCAAAACTTACATAATCTCACATTTTTTAACCCAGTCATTCCAAACTGATGTTTTCAATAGACACTAAACCTGGTAAAAGACAAAGCAAATAGACCTTTACAGCAGCATAATGATCAACATAAGCAATTTATTTATGAAGGACCTAAACCATGCAAATAGGGCTGTCACTAACGATTATTTTAAAAGTCCATTAGTCAACGATTATTGTTTACATAATATAATGTGCATTTTTTTTTCCCAAAAGGTGAAAGTGTTGGTACCAACCATGGAGATTCACGTCATGTGGGAGAACGTATCTATGCACACAACGACAGGCAGACAGTAGAACAGCAGCTGGTTTCTTATTAATATCTCTTTTTTGCCATTACTTCCGAGTCCTTTTCATTGTTTTCACGTTGTGCTGGTTGTTACGCCTGGCCAAAAACAAAAAAAAAAGTGGCAGGACTGGGCTGTTAATATTGTTTTTTTTCCCAGCAGAGCTGGATAATTGGACGGGGTAATTTTCCTGCCAGGGGATCAATATCATTCTAAAAAGTTGAATTCTACCATGCTCATTCAGTTGAATTGATGCTTCTGGACTTGATCTTTATGCCTGTGACCCCGTGACGTATTTTTGACAGTGATTTAACAGGAGAAAGTCGTATTCAAAACAGTCATGTCAAATGTAAAACTAAAGATTGAATTCATATTATTTCTGCAAATTGCAGATTTGTGACGAGCCAGACAAAGAGCGGTTCATAAACCCCTTCATGAGAAAG
>BSAI01000185.1:130602-176911 GCA_036245035.1 Adrianichthys oophorus | reverse complement strand
CCCGGATAAGCGGAAGAAAATGGATGGATGGATGGATGGATGGATATTTCTGCAAAGTTTTGCACAAAATATAAATGTGTTCACAACATTTTCTTTATGAATACATTTCTTATTGACAGTTACCTTACCCCACATGTTTGGTCAAGTTTCTTACTGTCAAAAGAGAGCTGCAAAATCTCACTGCACCATTGATAAAAAATACATATTTTTTGTGGCTATTAGGCCATTTATTTTATAACATGTAACTTTTAAATATTCATCATAAGTACACCAACAGTGTTCTTATAACACTGTGATATGGTGATATTACATTATATTATATATTTTTCAATAGGCTTTATAATAATTTGGGTTTATTTTAATCTAACAGCAGCACCTACAAGTTCCTTTCAAAATAAAATTCAGTGTCGATAAAGATCCTCCTAAAGCAGTACATTTACCTGCATTTATTGTTCTGTAATTCTCTCATTGAAGAACTTTGCTTCTGAACAGAAACTATAGGTACTGCTGTGCAGCGGAAGATAAGAACATGAGCTTTAAACTTCATCTCATCTCATTAAGAAATAAACCTAAATGACAAAATGTAACTAAGAATCTCATTATTGATCCACAATAAGAAACAAATCAGCTTCTGTGAAAAGCTTCTTCACATTCCTCCCCCGCCCCCTGCGAGCTTGCCTCGCTGTCCTGTCATCCTCCACCCCGCCCCTCTCCCGCTCCGATCAAACAGGACGGAATTTGCGCCTCAAATCCAAGTCTACTGTCTTTAATATCACGTTCATTAAAGTCGCTGCCTGACACTTGTCCAAAACTGTGCATAAAAAATCGGATGCTTGCGCTCCGTGTGGGAGGAGTCTTTCTTGAACTCAAAAGACGCTGATGATGTGAGATCAGGTTTTTTTTTGTTTTTTTAAAGTTTTCTACAAAAAACATGAGGTAAACACGGCTGTTGAGGTTATTCAAAGATTTTCCTGGAATGTGGATGTCTCTCTGTCTCCGCGCGTGTGCCCAGTGAGAGGGGGGGTTGGAGGGAACACAGTGAAGATTTAGAATTTGTAATATATTCCATCCATCTTGTTTATGTAAAGATGCAGTACCCAATGATGCACCCTTTGTTTATATGAACATCAAGAGTATTGTAGCTAACTTCCTGGTTCTTTTATTGTGGGAGGTGTGTAGTTACCATAGAAACAGGAGAGGCATAGCAAGTTAAGCTAGTTTGTTTTTGAAAAAAAAAAAAAAGGAAAACGAAGAATAAAAAGAACGGTGGCAAATTCACCAAATGGTGGACTCCTATCCTTTGTTTTTTTTTTACTTCGGAGTGACAATTAAGCAAACCTCCCCGACCGCTCGGTTACTGAAAGCCAAGTGCCTGGAGCAGGGGCCACAAATGTGGAGGAAGCCCTGACCATTCCTGAAAGATACAAGAATGCCAGAGAAGCTCTACGGAGGGACTGTGTCAGTGGTTATGGGGGTGCACATGCCAATGGGACAGGATTACCTGTGCAGTCTGTGTCAGTTACAGATGGTCTTCATAAAGCTTTGGATAAATTAAAAGACGAGAGGTGCCACATGAGAAATGAAGGAATTTTACCTGTGGAGAAAGGGGACAACTTTTATTACAGCTGAAACTTTTTCCAGCTCTTTCTTCCTCAATTATTAGAAAAAAAGCTTGCAAGATCGTGGAGGGACTGCACATAGGCAGTCCACAGCCTACAGAGTTTCTCCTTTTTTACATTTTTAGATGCTGGTGTGCCATGGGATTTTTGTCAAGGAAAAAGTGTACCTTGGTTCAAAAAAGGTTTAAAAAAAAGCTTTAAACAAACCCTTCAAACAGTATACGATAAGATCTTGTTAGTTCCAAATTGACCAAATCGACACTATTCTTAAAGTGCACTCACACCAAATACAATTCGCGCGGTGGAGGCAGCCAATTTCAATTTAAAGTCAATGGTTTAGATACAACTTGAAGTTCTGCGCATCTATCGACCGGCCAGCCGGCGCAAAAGTCGCTAATGGAGCGGCTGCAGCAGCTGGCCAGAGTTTAAAAAAAATCTGAACTATGGGGAGGTGTTTGTGTCCCCTCAACCAATCAGGACTCAACTTTGGGCATGTGACGGTTTCAGTGACAGCAGGGAGAAACCATCCAATACGGTGGATCGATTCATAGCTCTCCTGAACTTCCATTCATTTTCTTAACCCACTGTATGCCTTTCTGGGCAGCGGGGTTTCCAGATCCCTTCCCAGTTACTGTTGGGTGAAGGCGGGTTCGCTCTAGAGCTTGGGTCTAAAACTCAATTGACCTTGGGGGTTTAGATTTAAGGTGGAGAAGAGCTTTTTGTACAAGTATGTGCTCCAAATTTTGAATCTTTGCAAAAATAAATAACTGTTTTTTTTTTTTATTTTGTCTTTGTTGTTACTTTTCCAACATTGTAACTCTGGTCACAAGTTATTTAGAGCAGCCAGTCTTTCACTCTTATAGTTTTATAATAGAATTCAAACTGTGGTCAGTAAAAGAACGGCGCTGGTCATTGGAGGTCAGAACAAGAGTCACACATATCTGAGATCAGAGAAAGGCTGATGTTAATCATGATTTTACGTGCAACCAGCTCAGAAACTGATGGAAGTTCATCTTCATCAAGATGCACATTGCTGCACTGCTGGCACATATTTTAAGTGCTGCTTTATACTTCCAAGTGACTCGCATCGCAGCGGTCACACGGATATCAGAACGGAATCGCTCCGGTCGCTGCAGAACATGACAGCTGCTGGTGAAGTCACCCATGACTGGAATTTTACGCATGGAGTGCAGTCAGTGGCAAATCGCATCATTTAACGTGAATTTATTTCAGCGATTAAAGTACACGACTACGGAGGAAACGCATCTTTCAAACTCATCACTTCTTCCTCTAAACATTCTGCGCAGAGGAGGAAAATGTTCTTCATGTAAAGAATAAACATTGGAGTTGATTGTGTCAGGTGAAAAGTGCAAACACCACTCATTGCCATTAAAGCTGTCAGTCCAATAAAACCAGTGAAGCAGAAACAGGACTTAAACCGGCAGATATTCTCTGCAGCTGACCCATCCTTCGGCTGCAGACAGTCCTCCTGGGGAAGCATTTGGTGCATTCAATGATAATCATGTTTATAATAATGTTTATTACATATTAGTTAAATAAAGTGTGAATCAATAATGTTTACGAAAAAGAAAAGTTAGAATTTCTCTCAGATGATAATCAAATTTTTTGTTACTTGAAAACTTGATTTCCAATGTGTAGGGATTAATATAAAATTGTATTCTAATAATCATCAGTAAGTATTACATAACTGTGACATGATGTGTGATTCATGTTCCTGAAATCATGAAATAATGTTTTTGAGAATAATTAATAAGTTTGTTACAGGAAAAATCTACACTAGATCTGATCAGAACCGGATTATAAAATGATGTAACTATGTAGGGGCGGGATTATATAAGTTTGCTTCTTCCCACTCCTTTTCAAGCAATCAATCAAGCTCTACTAGACTTTAGTTACTAATCATTATACTTGACAAATGTTACAAATGTGACTTAAGTGCGTTGTTTTTGTTTGTTTCATTGCTTTTTTGTTTTTCTCCATTTTTCTTTTTCTGTCAATCAATGCATTTCATTGTCTCAGTAATGAGATTGATAATCCTAACTAAATGTGAATGATATATATATATATATATATATATTAGATATATATATTAAGTAAAAAAAGAACAGTGTCCAAATTCTGCTTAAAATAAACCAATCAATCAATCAAACACAGGTCTGTGTGAGGTGATAGAGAATGACCTGTGAAACAAGGGTATACCATTCAATGCCTGGAATTTTGCACCAAAGTCACTTTATTTAAATTCGAAATCCACAAATAATAAGTGCGCTAATCTTTTTGAGGAAAAAGTACATGACTTTTAAAGCAGGGATTTACTGATATTGCACTGAATTTCTGCACAAAATTGATATAAGTTAACCTCAAATTTGTAAAAAAAAAAAAAAAAAGAAAGGAAACTTTTGGTGAGCGAACTAAAAAACGTTTTCTTTAAAAATGAATGAAAAAAAAGTTATGCAGTAAAAGTACACACATATTTGAGAGGATATAGAAAAGGACTAGTCAAACAAGGATTTGTAAGTTTTCCCTGAAATCTTGCACCAAAGTCACCTTCTCTAACCTCAAAGTTGACAACTTTAACTCTGTCTTCATTATGAAACGACATATTAATAACTGACAAATAGTACAAAAATGCAATTAAAGTACACATAGTTTTGCTGTAGGTTAGTTTTTGCTTTTGCACTTCTATTTTAGTTATATTTACAACAGATCAGACGTTTTAATGTGAAACAAGTTTTATGCTCTGCCATAAATAGTGTAATATGGGCGCACATCATTTTTGAAGCACGGATGGTTTAACCACGGTGGAGTGAACAGCGGCTTACTGAACCGCAGTATATAAATCTGGAGCACGCATTTTATAGCTCTTTGTGCAAAAGCTCCATACTTCTTTAACCACTGCTGGTCTAAAGAGAAAGACACGAGGCAGGCCTCTGCATGCGCGCTAAAAATAGATATGGATTGGTACCGCTTCAACCAAACAAAAGGGTGAGGAAATGTGGTCTTACCAGTGGAGCAGCGGCTGTCTGAATCTGCTTCTCCGTAGAGGACTGTGGGCTCTGCGGGTGGACCTTGCGATATGTGTGTCGCACATTCCGGTCAGCTGACAGGCTGACACATAAACGCAGAACAGAGCCGGGGGGTGCATGACCTTTTCTGGTCTGTATGCTGCTCCTAGTATGTTCTATGATGGTTATTCATTTTCCCCGATGGAATCTTTGCGGCACCGTCTAGCTGTGTGTGTCATGAATGGTGTGCGTCACCTTGCGTGTGGGCCTTCCCCACCAAAACTTTGTCTTTCTTTTGGCCACCATAGCATAGGCCTACTTCTATTGTATGGTTGACAGAAAATTCTAACATTTCAGTGCTAGTATCACATTTCTATGTTTAGGTCTTAAGGCTCTACTTTTAGCTGATGAATTTATCCATTGGATGACGCATCTAGAATCTTTAAAGTCTCACTCCAACCATATTTTTTCTTTTGTAAAATTGTTCCCAGTAGTCTTTTGACTGTGTCTTATGACCTTTGCTTAAGGCCTTTGCTTTTTTAAAGGCATATTTTATGCACAGTGGCATTATTATGGAACAACTCCTACATTTTACACAAATAACAAAAACTATCCCAAAAAAATCAAACTCCTCAAAGCTTTTCATTTGATCTCTCATTTGCAGACCACTATCTTAAATTTCAATGTTATTTCAATGTTAATTATCTGTTTTTGTTATTTCATTGCATTGTTTTATGTTAGCTTGACATGAAGGTATTGTTAAACTTTTTTATACTGTTTTTTTTTTTTTGCTGTACTTGAAAATATATGTATATTTGTGTAATAGAATTAGTTTATTTCATTGTATCTTCTATTATTTCAATAAAAATACAATTCTTGTGGGTGGGACTGTTGGCTTGGAGCAACGCCTCCCCTTCCCTGACACTAAGAGGTCTGTCTGCGCACATGCTTATAGCCCCAAGCTAGCATTAGCGACGCAAAAATAACGACGAGCAATATTGGATCAATACAGCAGTACAGGTTAGAGCCAGAGAATCTGTGTATCGTTCGTTCATTCGTTTTTTCAATTTAAAATCAAAAACAAAAAACGAATCGTTTTTCGATTTTTCGTCTTAAAACCAAAAGTGAAAAAAATAAAAAAACGAATCGTTTTTTCGATTTGTGTAATAAATCAAAAATGGAGCAAACTGAATAACGAGCATTCAGTTTCGTTTTTTGCAATTTCGTCTGAGAAGTCCGGGTCAACCGGAAGTAGTTTTTTTAAAGTGCTTTAGTGAGGACACAATGCGAGCTGCAGAGCTAATATGGCTAATTTAGAAGAATGCTCAGGTTTAGTGACAGAGTGCTTTCAGAAAAGCCAAACGCATGCAGAGATTTCAGAAATGTCGGAGAGAAGATTCTGTTTAAAGCTCCAGCTCCGGAGAAAAAGACACATGATGGATGGACAACTTGAAGTTGTAGTTGTGTCAGCCATCGATAAGGTAAGAACGACCCTTAAACATATATTTATTTTATGTAGGATATACAATGTAATACTGGGGGGTTTACCGTATCTGCATTTACCTATGTAATATTTTATCATAATCATAAGACTGGCTCAGTCACGTGCAAAATAATATATATTGAAAATAAATAAAATTGTAATTAAAATAATAAATCAAAGATTCATATACTTAGAACAGAACATTTTAGATTGTAGGCAGAGGAATACTATTATGTTTGACTGAAGGAATGTATTTGAATCAGGTTTTGGTGTATTGACCCCTCTCTAATGCTTTTCTAGTATAGCCTGTTTTCTCCTCATTTTACTGAGCTTGATTCCTGAATAAAAGACCAACTACAGCTGCTGGGTTTTCTTTTTCCAGGGATTTCAGTGGAGCTGGAGTCCAGTGCAGAGGAAGCTGCAAGCATGCATGAGCAGGAGCTGGGGTCTGTTACCGAGGTTTCTTCATCTGCAGAGGATCCTTCATCAGAGCACGACAGATGTGATGCTGAGCAGCAACGTGGACAGACTTTCCCTGACACGACTGTTTCTGATGCAGACTTTAACCACAGACATACTTTTTCCAGATGCATTCCTGCATCTAATAAATGTTATTGACAGACATGCTGATTATAAATGTAATATTTGAATGCAGAAAGAAGCCACAAAACAAAACCCCCAACTGTCTCTGTGTTTCTGTTGTTGAAAAACATATTCATGTTAAGTTTGTAATAAATATACTGCTCTGCCATGAAACCATGTTGTTTATTTTTATATCCGTTATAACACTCATGTCAGCATTCAGTTTTACCAGCAAGAAGAGACATTTCTAAACAGGTTTGAAAATGTCAACATCAACTGTGTTAATAAAGCTTTAAACTTAAAATGTTAAACATGGAGCCGGTAAACACCAACTCCTAAATAAAACAAGTCCAATATGATGCAGTCCTTTTGGATGTTGTTTTCCAGCTCATCAGCCTGACACTTTAGGCAGGAATCACGGCTCCTCTTCCTCAAGACGTCCTTAACAACCAATCAGACTCATGTAGGAGGTCAAGAAAAAACGGCTTTTCCAATGACCTGCAGTTTAAAAAAATGTAAATGTATAGTTAAATAATGAATGATTGTTTTGCATATAAATCAGTGAAATCCGTCACAGTGATTTGTCTGTATGCTGTATACCATGGTGAAATTACTATAGTCTTCTTTTTATTCCTTTGTAGAGCTGTTCTCTGTTCTTCTGGTTCTGCACAAACTTTCTGGAACTTTGCTTCAAGAAACTTGACCTGCAGAAATCACACATTTTAACTCAACATTGTATTTGATGTTTTATTGGAGTTTACTGTTGGTGTCAGTTTATGTAGATGTTCAAATGTCATTTTCAATGTTTTTTATTTCACATTAACTTGTTTACTGATTTAAATGTTAAATATATATTTAGCAACACGGATCCCATATAATTACTGTATGAATCACAGAATCATCCAGGCTGGCTGGGGCCGTTTCTAGTCTTGTGGGGGCCCTAGAGTAGATGCTGGTTAAGGGCCTCCATTTTGTAAACTGTAGTGAAGAGATTCCTAACCCCTGTGGTGTACTAAGACAGCTCTATGTAAGAAAAGGAACCATTATAAATGGAAAAAAACATCCTCTTTATCTCAATAAATAGAAGAGATTCAATAAACTAACAATTGCTATTAAAACACCAAATGTACACTTAAAATAATGCTTGACTATCGTAGTCTCATACTTATACCTAATAATAACACAGTATTTTTTGTAACAGACATGGTGCTTTGTCCTCAAAACGTCTGTTTCTGGCTTTTTTATTTGCAAAGTCATCAAGCTAAGTCTGTTTTATCTTTTCCTTACTAGTTCTTTAAAGAAAGTGATGCTAAAAGCTTCTATAATCTTCTTTTTTGGAGTAAGGGGAAATAATTTGAATTATCTCTCTGCCTACTTCATCAGTCCTGAATAAATGAGAGAATAAATTAGCCAGTCATTGCATCTACAGGTTTAGCAAAAACAGGCCAATATCCATGTACATGTGCAGATGATACTTTTACGTCAGAGAGAAGTCCTCAGAAACCTGATGGTCCTGGAGCTTCTTGGTCAGGATGTTCCTCAGATCCCTCTGGCTCAATGACTTATCTCCAGATATTTTAGAATTGCTCCTGAAGGGACAAAGCTCATTAGATTATTGGAAAAAAAACATAATGAGTGCATATTCCTGTTTTATTATTGGTGATGTTGCAGTAATGCAGAAAAAAATAAATTAATTTGTTTTAATCTATTTTAGGAGTTTTTTTAAACACAAGTTTACACACAGTATTGATTACAATCAAAATAATAAGATAAATGATCCACTTCCACAGACAAAAAACATTCCTATTAGAATATTTCCAGAATAATTGTGTGAATTTTTAAAATAAGAAGAAAACTTTCTCTGAATCAGTGCTCTGTCATTGCTAAAGATCACAACAACATGTCATGTTAGAATCTGAAGAAATGGCTCTGGATACTTCCTGGATTTTCTCTGCTCCAGCTGTTATGAAAAAATAGTTTATCCTGCCAGAATTTAAATCCATATTTCTGACAATAATTATTACTTGTCAGTTGACAAATGATTCCACAACAACAATTTCATGTATCTCACGTTTCTTATCCTAAATTAATCAAACAAAGCTCTGTTTGTGTCATTGATCCTTGGAACTACACCGGTGTCTGACGCTAGCTTTAGCTAGCTAGCAGCACATTCCACACTTTGGGGCGCTGCAGCTACGTTAACTTGTGTGGTTCAAAAAAGACGAGACAGCTGATTATTGCATTTTACTGTATTTATAGTCAATATTTTTTCATATATAATTACATAAGTGGTTTAATAAACTCCAGAAATAGCTACATGTAAAATCGGACGTTTTAATTCTCCTCATGATGAAGTTGATGAACATGTAACTTTAATGCCTCCTTGTTGCGTGGTGGCCCTTTACAACGTTATTACCGACAACAGGAACGGTTTTCGGGTTCCTCTTGTGCATCCAGTTTCAGTTAACAACAGTTACTTGTCAAAGCAAAACTTCTAACAAAGTAACATCGTCAGAGACATGTGACAGAAAAAAAAGAAAATTAAACGGATTCTTACCTGGAAAGTGACGGAAGTATTTTTGGTTATCATATCCTTGGGTCTCTGGGTTTCCTTTTACGGTCGCAAAACAACAATATACGATATTTTCCTTTTGTTGAAAGACAACTGATAGCATGAGCAGTGGGGCAACTTTCAAAATAAAACTCCACGCAAACTACTTCCGGTTGACCCAGACTTTCCAGACAAAATTGCGAAAAACAAAACTGAGCGCTCGTTATTCCGTTTGCTCCATTTTCGATTTAAGACACAAATCGGAAAACGAAAAAACAATTCCTTTTTTTTCATTTTTGATTTTGAGACGAAAAACTGAAAAATGATTTTTCATTTTTTCGTTTTTGATTTTAAATTGAAAAAACTAATGAACGAATGATACACGGATTCCAGGGGCCAGCTCGGATGAAGAAAATGAATGCACACATGGGGGCGGAGGAGCGGAGAGGTAAGAGAGGCTTTGGCACGCCCATATCAGTAATTGTCACTGGTCTGAGCTTTTTCAAGCATCTGCTTTTCTAATGGAACACAATTTGAATTAAGAAATACTCAGAAACACAGTTTTCATAAATAAATAAATCATAAATTATTGTCTATAGGTTCTCTATAATAAGAAAAATGAAAAACAAGAAGATGTTAAAAACACAAAAAAGACCATTTTCATTGGAGTGGGGCTTTAACCTGAACAGAACTTCTCTGGTAATGCCACTTTAATACCTGTCGTTGGTTATATAAAGTGCAGGGATTTGAGGGTTTATGCCAGTAATTACGTTAAACATCTGAAAGATACTCTGACCACAAAAAAACATCAGACTAAACTTTGAATTTGTTGATTGTTAAAATCCTGTTTAGTCCAGTTAGGTATAAATTATATGCTAATAATAGCCTATTTAAAACTGCATTCTGGACAAGTTCTTTTTCTAAACTTTCCCTGTCAGTCACATCAGGCTTAGGTTATCTATCATCCACAGCCGTCTTGATTTGTGTTAATGATCCTCAGTGTATACAAGTGTCTGTTCTCAGTTTTTCAGGGTCAGGTCACAGTGACAGGAATTGGTGGTATTAGACCCAATATGCAGAAGACCATGCTTAGTAGCAGAAACTTTAACATTTATTTAATAAACTAAAACATGACAACAATCATGGAGAAATAAAAATTTTTCAGAGCAGATGACCTGAAAACAAGACACTTCCACAGGGTGAGGACAATGTCCATGTGACAAGGAGACAACTCAAAACAAAATATGACCAAAATATCACTGAAAAAAAAAAACAAACCAAAGTGCACAGTCCTCATACCAATTTATTTTTTTTTTAAATCAATGACACCAAAGGGCTGCACGGTGGAACAGTGGTTAGCGCTCTTGCCTCACAGCAAGAAGGTTCCCGGTTCAAGTCCTGGCTGGGGGACCTTTCTGTGTGGAGTTTGCATGTTCTCCCCGTGCATGCGTGGGTTTTCTCCGGGTACTCCGGCTTCCTCCCACCGTCCAAAAACATGCTTCATAGGTTCATTGGTTACTCTAAATTGTCCGTAGGTGTGAATGTGAGTGTGCATGGGTGTGTGATTGTGACCCCTGCAACAGACTGACGACCAGTCCAGGGGTATCCCCTGCCTTTGCCCATAAGTAGTCGGGTTAGGCTCCAGCAACCCCATGACCCGGAAAGGGAAAAAGCGGTTTGGAAAATGAATGAATGGCACTAAAGACAATTCTACTTAAAATATATATATATATATATATATATATATATATATATATATATATATATCTATCTCATTCACATTTAGTTAGGATTTTGAATAAACTGTGGTCAAGAACCTCTGGCATCTAAATTCACAAAGCCGTGCTCCTCCACCTCCCCAGAGATTCTTCCTATGAACTAACGTTTGTTATGAAATGTTACCATTGTTCTGATATTTTTTTGCACATTTTTACAACAATGCAGGAGGATTTGAACAAAAAGGAAACTTCTTTCTGATGTGATTTTTTTGGTTTTCATTTATTGAATCTTACATGCAGAGATAAAGACATTATTTTTTACACAAAAAATTAACCAAAGCCACAATTTACATTTACTAAAACGCATTTCATGTCAGGCTGCTGCAATGTTTAGGTCAAGTTTTTCAACCAAAAACAGCTGATCTTAAACTGCAACCAAAGATCACATTGTATCTCATCCTGAATAAGTTTGTTTCTTCTCTGGCTTTGAACACCAGAAAGGCAAAGATCTCAGAGGTTTTTGGACCATGAAGCCCACCTCAAAGAAAATAACTTTCTTAGGAAAAAAACTAACAAACATTGAGATTACTAAATAGGATTTTTTTCCTGTGTGGCATGTTAGAGGAGAGATGATGTGGATTTGTACTGGAACTACGCGATTCTGTCAACTTCTCTGAAGTCCATACTGGTACATTAACAACACAATGGGCCTCGTTTTCAAGTTGTTATTGCAAAAAGTTTATAAATGTTAAAAAAGTTTTTTTCTACAAAAAAGTGTGTGACGAACACAATTTGTTACTTTCGTTTTCTAATGGTTAATCATTTACAATGGCAGCAATTGAAAGTAATGTCCTGATGATTTGTCCTGACTGTAAAAAAAATTTTAACACACCAATTCTTTGTGTAGGGCTGCACGGTGGCGCAGTGGTTAGCGCTCCTGCCTCACAGCAAGAAGGTTCCCGGTTCAAGTCCTGGCTGGGGGACCTTTCTGTGTGGAGTTTGCATGTTCTCCCCGTGCTTGCGTGGGTTTTCTCCGGGTACTCCGGCTTCCTCCCACCGTCCAAAAACATGCTTCACAGGTTCATTGGTTACTCTAAATTGTTCATAGGTGTGGATGTGAGTGTGCATGGGTGTGTGATTGTGGCCCCTGCGACAGATTGACGACCGGTCCAGGAGTATATCCTGCCTTCGCCCATGAGTAGCCGGGTTAGGCTCCGGCAACCCCGTGACCCCGAAAGGGATAAAGCGGATTGGAAAATGAATGAATTCTTCATGTTCAGTTTGGTGCATTTTTACTAGCTCCATTTCAAGCAAACCAGAACAGCAGGTGTCACAGGTATTCTCCCACTCTGTCCATTCACTGTTTGTCTACTGTCTTCAAGGAAACAAAGTCAAGACCAGACAGACTAAACATTTTTTATGCCAAAGCTATCCCATCTTCAGTGATGCCAGTCTTTCCCATGTCTTTTACATTATTTTAATTTATTTTTGTTTTTATTAACCTTCTTCTTTTCATCTCTGTGTTTTGATGAAAAGGATTGCATTTTCACTTTTGTTAAACACTGTACAATGATTACAAAGTTCATTCTTTCAGATCTAAACAAACATGAAATCCAAAACATGCACCAACAACAACAAACCTCATGTAGTTGTAATTATCTCATCAAAGTCCAAATATCACCCTGGTTCTTATTATGTGAGGACCCCTCACAAAAGACTAGAAGATCAAAGTTTCTTTAGAACCATGAGAACCTTTAAAACATCAGACAGGAAACATTATTTTTTCTGCACCATAAGGTGCATCACATTATAAGGTGCAGTCTGAATTAGAGGGTCTATTTCTGTCTTCCATCCAGAAGGAGCACGGTATCATAAGGCACAAAAAAGGTAACAGAAGGAAAACAGTGAGTTTGGTTTATTTTTTTCCACTATTTAACAATCCACTCACATCATTTTTTCCATCAATCTTCTCCCACAAGTTCATCACAGTCCCCATCTTCAGT
Source organism: Adrianichthys oophorus (assembly GCA_036245035.1). NCBI lineage: Eukaryota > Metazoa > Chordata > Actinopteri > Beloniformes > Adrianichthyidae > Adrianichthys > Adrianichthys oophorus. The sequence continues at coordinate 163,929 of BSAI01000185.1, read as the reverse complement.
GTTTGAATTGAACAGCTGCTCAGTTTTGGAATCAAACGTATCGGTTCCTTCTCATCTTTGTCAGAGTCTGTTTTATTGCCAGGTAGTTGTTCAGCAATGAAAAACACCTGAACAACATCTCCTCTTTAGCAAAAACTCAAACAACAGTTAAAGTAAAGGGCTTTGCCCAGATGTCCACAATACATTCACATATGGAGGCATAACTAAGCTCGTGCTGCCTCCCAGCCTTAGTAAAAGTGTGCTCCCACGAACAAAGATGAGAACTCTATTCTGCTTTTCCTCCGGTGGCACCAGGGACATTTCTTTTAAGGCCTGAAGGGGTCTTCATGGAGTGTGATAGAACACTAATTCAGCAGGGCTGAATCTGAGTGACTCTTGCTCAGAGTCACATGCAGCAAACAGATGAGAAAAATGTGCGTGAAGTTTGACTGGATCTTTGTGCGGCACGCAGCTTGTATGTGGGGAGTGCAGACTTTCCGGTGCGCTCAAAATTAGACGCGTGCTCCATTGTAGGTGTCACCTGCGCGGGAGAAAAACTAGCGATTTCATGTCATGACACAGTAACATGATCACCTCCTGATTGGACATTGCAGTCAGACAAATCTACCGAGTGTTTTCGGGACTGTGCACTTGTAATGGCACAAGCTGGGTAAAGCTTGCACTCTGAAATGCTGTGCCAATCTTTATGTTTTGGTTGCTCAGGATATGGCATAAGTTTACTGCCAGCCACATTGTTTTCCAGGAGCCCAGCTTGCCAGAATCACTGTTTGTGACCTACATGTGTCCCTAAAAATGTGCACAACACATCTCATCTGTGCACACAGCAGTCCAGTGTCAGCGAGAAATGGTCCGACAGTCAACTGTGTGGAGGGTTTCCTAAAGTCACACAAAATATTTTTACAGGTATTGGAACTTGGTACACAAAAATGTTTGATTTTTGAAAGTATTTAGCCTTTTAATTGCACTTTATGGTGCGGAAAATACAGTAACTGCAAGAAAGATTGTGGAAGGAAGATGAAAATCTAAATGGATAAGAATGTGGAGTTGATGGAGGCGGATTATCAGCTATTGAGGAATCTCTTAGTGCTGAGAGAGGATCTCAACATAATGAAATTGATTTGATGAAGGATTTACAACATGTTTCAGATGTTTAGTAAACTTTCAGAATATCAGGCTGGTAGCAGCAGGTGATCTGTTTACTGAATATAATGATTTTTCTCAGGCTGCCATCTCACCCTGTCTCTTCATCTGTCTCTATATCTGCATCTTCCACAGCAATCACTGGCTTGTGGCAGAAAGTTGGCAGGCGGAGATCATAGCGTTGTCCGTATCCATTGACGGCCTTGTCGCTAAGCAAGTACAGCTTTTCTGCGATGTCATTGCGAACCACCAAAGCGAAGATCCGAGCAATATACCGATGTTTGGCAAAAAGTAGGTAGAGCTTCTTCCTCCGCCAGGACACATAGTGACAGTTCTCATCAGCATGCAAAGTCACCTAAGGAGATGATAGACGTGATCCATGAGAGTACTGTTAGAAAGAGTTCCCCACAGATGCTGGAAAATGAAAGCAGTGTTTGCATAGCGGTGTCCAGATATTCAAAGGAGAGTGTGACCTCTTTAGAATTCACCCCTCACTAACCTGTCATAAATCTGAGTTTTGGCAAACCGGCAGAACTCTTCATGTAGACCTGGGATATCCAATCCTAATCTACAAAGGTAATTGTTCAGATTGTTTTTCTTGCCCCACTCTTGTAGCTGATCACATGAATCATATTGGAAACCAACTAAGGTTGTGAGCATGTGTTATTTTAGTCCAGCAAAAACTGAGCATTGAAGAACAACTTAGAGAATACCTGGAAGACCCCTTCCTCCGAGGGCCTCAGAGAATCCCACTCCGGAGAATCCAGGAACTGGAAGGGGTAGATGTAATGCAGGAGCTCTCCCTTAACTGTTACTCGAACTCTGTAGGAAGACATGGAGAGTTTCCATAAGCTCTAAAGACAGACTTACCCCTGCATGACAAAGAACAGCACACAAGTATTTCTGCAGCAGAGAGGAAGCAGCTTGCTTTTTCAGAGCAGTCAGAATGTAGGCATTTTCATCCCCATTACTAAGAGATTTAGGTGTCATGAAGCTGCTTCAATCTAAAGATAATTTCTAACACATCAGAAAAAGACTTCTCCACCCTGGTAAAAAGAAAGGAAAACAAAGTCTACAAAGTACAAATATCTTGTACTTTATACAAGTACAACTTTAACAAAGTACTAACATCTGATTTAATTGGATTTCTGTTCCAAAACTTGAATTTCTAATGGTTTCAGAACAGAGCTCAGTAATTAACCTTGTAGCAGAGGTATCAGACTGTCTGAGATAATAGACTAGTTCTGTACTCATGCTAGAATCCTTGAAGGATCTTAGGAGTGTGCACATCTGGCCTACATGTGTTAGACCTGAAGAAGGAATTTCAACATGTCACTCATAACATTTTGATATCCAGAGAGACTAGGATAAATGACCCACTTCTGGCAGTCATCGAGTTCCTAAAAAAGCAATGTTTAGCAGAATGGTTAAAACTAAAAATTGGATCCACCAAGGTTGGCCTTGGTCACAAATTTTGTTCAGTACATTTATGGACTGAATGTACATGGATGGATGGATTTCACAGCACTCTGCTGAATGTAGGACTCAGTTCTCAATTTTCTATAAAACACTGTGTGCTGAATCTTTTAGAAGATTTTTTTATTATTCTTTTTTAGGTGAGTAATGCTAGGATTGACTCTGAAGAATACAAATACATGGGAAACTGCTGAGAAATCCTGCAGCTTTGAAGATTGGAAGCTCTGAAGGAAAAATCCTTGTAATCTTGTTGATCTTTTTGAAGACAGTTTGAACTTATTCTCCCCAGAGAAAGTGAAGAAACCAGATGTAAATCTAAATACCTCACAAACATATCCAGCAGTGAAAAATGAAGCAAAACTGAGAAAGCAATCAAGATGATACTAGACAGTCCCTCAGAGCAGTGTTTGGATTTCAAAGCACTGACTGCATTAGTGCTTCAACAAAAAACAACTGCCCATTCATATTGAAACACCTCATATTGCCTGTTGAGGCCAAAAGTACACAGTTCTGTTCTCAGTCTGCTGCGTTGGATTTCTTTCTTTTTTTCCCCTATTTGCAGCAATCATCCCTCACCAATCACTTCATCACTCTCAATTGTGTAACACATCATATTGTAGGGAGCTCTGCTTCTGCTCACTCCAGTGGCAGTTCATTTCACCGTTTTTCTGCTCTATTGTGGCCTTGAAATGTTGATTCTTGGAGGTTGATGCTGCTGTGGTGGCTCATTGTGAACTTTTGTTTCCTCTTCTAATTTTTTCTTCACGTGCTCTGACCTGGCCTATTGGATGGTTTTTGCCTTTTAGTTTCTAGAGTTGTCGTTGAAGACTTTAGATCAGCCGTTGGATTCATGGGGCTGCTCAAATCAAGTTAGTGAAGAGGATCTTGTCACATGGAACTTTTTGTGTTTGTTGATTTTTTGTGTTGGAAAGTATCCTGGACAATTTTTACAGCAGCACATTCAGTTCTTGCAGTAAGACAAAGAATATAGTTTCTTTTGTTCCTCCACATTAACTTCTACCAGCAGGGCAATTCATTTGACTGCTCACACTCGCTGGCGTTAATATGTGGCATCTGTTTTAAAAAGTGTTTTCTTCCTGTTTGTCAATTTCATAATAAAACATTTCCAAGAATGGTTACCAATATTTTAAAAACGACAAAGGTCACGTCATTGATGACATGTAAGAGCAGAAATAATCAGTTACTAAAAGTCTTGGCCACGTTTTTTTTTAAAGCTGTCTAAATTCTGGCACTAATATAAATTCTAAACAAAGGAATGTTTGCTGTTCTTCCTATAGCCTTTATCTGAGTCGAACGCAACATGAAAGAACCCAGAAGATTCAGGTTATCATGGCCAGACAAACAACTTGAAGAGCAGAACATCATTACAGCATCTGTGACTGTCATGCCACTCGGATGTTACATGCTTTCTTTGTATTCCGTCAACTGTACCTCTTCTGCTTCTAATTCTCTTTTAGAACTATCTATGGAGATGCATCAAATAATTAAATATTAGGCTGTTGTAGTCTAATACTGTGTTATTTCTTAATGCACAATAAGAAGTAAGACAGCTGCCTCAGAAGCAGAGAGAAATGTCTCTGACAGGGAGGACTGTTTTTGCATGAATGGGGAAAATGAAAATAATCTGCATATAATTTTCATAGAGCAAGAAATTCCAAGTTCTGCTGGCTTTTTGATTTAATAGCAGTTGCTAATTAAGGACCATTGAGGTTTAATAAGGGCTGTCACTTAAATAACAGGCAAGCCATCGATTTGTCAGGTGCCATTTGAAGTCACTGCAAGGGAGTACAGATAACATATAATTTAAATAAACCAGGTGATCAGGGGTACTGGGTTACCCTTGGCTTATGGCTCACAACCCAGTCATCGACTGGCCGGAATCCCAGCTGGAGGGAGAAATGTCACACCACCTGTTTGCATTCAGCTCGGCCTCCTGGGGAAGACCCTGCCGTCCCAGTAGGGCGGCCGCCCTCACCTGACCTATCCAGGGTTCCGCCTTAATACCATGACCTAGCTGTGGTGTTTTCTAAGTCCCGAGCTCTCTCCTTGCCTCCTCACAGGCCTTATGACTGCAACATTGACCTCCAACCCGGCGCCACTCTGCCTAAGAGCAGGCTCTATAGCCTGTCCAAACCAGAGAGGGAGGTTATGGAGCGCTATATCGCTAAGTCTTTAAGTCCTAGACTTATCAGTCCGTCTTCGTCGCCAGTGGGGTCCGGCTTCTTTTTTTTTTGTAAGAAAGATGGGTCTCTCCGACCATGCATCGATTATTGTGGGCTTAACGAGATCACAGTCAGGAACAGTTACCCTCTGCCTCTTATGAACGCAGCGTTTGAGGCACTGCAGGAGGCCAGGATCTACACCAAACTGGACCTGCATACCATCTCGTGCGCATCAGAGCTGGTGACAAGTGGAAAACCGTTTTCACCACTCCTTTAGGTCACTTCGAGTACCTGGTTATGCCGTTTGGCCTCTCAAATGATCCTGCTGTGTTTCAGGCTATGATCAATGATGTTCTAAGAGACTTTCTACATCGTTTTGTTTTTGTTTACTTGGACGACATTCTGATTTTTTTCCAGGGACGCCAGTGAACATCGGCGGCATGTTCGTCTGGTGCTCCAGTGGTTGCTTGAGAACAAGCTTTATGTGAAGGCGGAGAAGTGCGAGTTCCAATCTTCGTCTGTCTCATTTTTTGGGTTTGTTGTTGCAGAGGGAGAGGTGAGACCCGATCCGGCTATGGTGAGCGCGGTGGTGGAGTGGCCTACACCTGCTAACCGGAAGGAACTACAGCGTTTCTGGGGTTTGCCACCTTCCTCCGTTACTTCATCCGTGGCTACAGCTCGGTGGCTCTCACCTCTACCTCTTCAATGTTCCACTGGACGGAGGCGGCTGAGGCCTTAAGCCTTCAACAGGCTGAAGCAGCTTTTCACCTCTGCACCTATCCTGGCCCAACCTGACCCCTCCAGGCAGTTTATTGTTGAGGTGGATGTCTCTGATATGGGGGTGGGTGCGGTGTTGTCTCAGCGAGGGGCAGCTGATGGTAAGCTGTGTCCTTGCGCTTTCTTCTCCCGCCGGCTTACTCCGGCGGAGCAGAATTATGAGGGGGATAAAGACCTGCTAGCCATTAAGCTAGCTCTTGAGGAGTGGAGGCACTGGTTGGAGGGGTCAGCAACACCGTTCTTAGTCTGGACTGATCATAAGAACCTGTCATATTTACGTACAGCCAAACGACTGAACTCCAGGCAGGCTCGGTGGTCTCTGTTTTTCAACCGGTTCAACTTTGTGGTATCCTATCGTCCTGGGTCGAAGAATGTGAAGCCAGTCGGCCTTTCCCGACAGCAGGAACTGGCTGTGCAAGACGGCCAACCAGCTACCATTCTTCCTTCCTCCTGTGTGCCTCCTGTGTGCCTCTCCTGGCAGTTGGAGAGGGATGTTAAGGCTGCCCAGGTTCAGGAGCCGGACCCAGGAGGGGGTCCTCCTAACAAGCTTTTCATCCCCAGCTCACTCAGGTCCCAGGTTCTCCAGTGGGCTCATGCTACACAACTGACCTGCCACCCAGGAATCCGCAGGACAAGCTCTTTTCTGCGTCGCCGGTTCTGATGGCCCAGTATGACTAAGGACATCCGGGACTATGTTTCAGGCTGTCTGGTTTGTGCCCAGAACAAGGTCAGTACACACCCGCCTGCTGGACTGTTACACCCACTGTCCATCCCGGGTCGCCCTTGGTCGCATAATGCACTGGTCTTTGTGGTCTTCTGCTGGGAGAACCGTGATCCTCACCATAGTGGTTTGTTTTTCCAAGGCTACCCATTTTGCGGCTCTGACCAAACTCCCTTCTGACCGCCAGGCTGGTCTTCAAGCATGTCTTCAGGCTGCATGGCATCCCCACGGACATGGTGTCGGATCGAGGTCCCCAGTTCATCTCACAAGTCTGGAAGGTGTTCTGTGGGGCTTTCGGGGCTACTGCCAGCCTGTCTTCAGGTTTTCACCCACAGACCAATGGACAGGCGGAATGGACTAACCAGGACTTGGAGGCAGCCCTCTGGTGTATGTGTTCCCGACACCAGACCTCCTGGAGCTCCCTGTTGCCATGGATGGAGTATGCTCACAACTCCCTCACCTCCTCTGCTTCTGGTATGTCCCCATTTGAGTGCTCCCTGGGGTACCAACCCCCCCTTTTTCCCAAGCAGGAGACGAAGGTGGCCATTCCTTCGGTCCAGCATCTCTACCGCCGCTGTCGGCGTGTCTGGTGGGAGGCTCGGGCGTTGCGTTCAGGAGCTACCAACAAGAGGCTGGCAGATCGTCGGCGCACACCAGCACCTACCTACCAGGTCAGTCCATCCACATCACACATCAGACTCCAGACAGAATCCAAGAAGCTGTCCCCCAAGTTCATTGGCCCATTTAAGATCCTGAAAGTCATCAATCCAGTGGCGGTCAGGCTGGTAGGGCTCAAGTCCTGGTGGTCCCAATCTGTCATTTCAAAGCAGTCCTACAGCCGCTGAGAGGCATCATCTGGCCATGTGTAAACAGTCTTTGTTATGGTGGGAGCTGTTTTCCTGAGTGGGATGTTTGCAGAAATTAAAAGCAAGGACGAATGGTAAGACTGCCCCAGGTGAGGTAGAGGTCTGGTCCTGTAGCCCATTTTTATGTTGGAATAGACCTTGCCCAGGGTGTTGTTTCCTCTTGTAGCACACCTAACATGCTGGTGGAATTTAGGCAGAGCTGCCTTTAGATCTGCATGGTTAAAATCCCCAGCAATGATCTGCACGGTGTGAGGATATTTGCTCTGCTGATTGCTAATGCTAGCATGGAGAAGTTCAATATGATGAGCAGAACACAAACATCCTTAACGCAGTTGTTTGTCGCATTTTGCAGCCTCAGTTCATTCATCTTGTTTGGGAGGGATCTGGCGTTCGACAGGAATAAGCTGGGGAGTAATGGTTTGAGTGACTGCCTCCGTATGCCTCCGTAGCCTGGATAGCGCGCCAGCAGCCTTGCTTCCTCCGTCTGTGCTGCTTGCGCATCCCCCTTGATGGGATAAGAAAACCACAAGGGGCCGGGGCAACCTCCAATGGAATCTTGTGCAGGCAGATAAACTCGCTTGTTACATGTCCATCAAAACGCAATACGATTTTAAGAAGCTTGTGTCTGCTGAGTGAGTGATCAGCTGGACCGGGTGTGCACAAAACATACATGTAAATCATCCAAACAAAGCACCTGCACTTAAAACAATGCTTGCAGAAAACTGATTTCCCCCCCTGAGGTGCCGGATAATTTGACAGAACCAGGCCAACGGATAGTACTTCTCCATGACTTTCCTGAACTCCTCCGAGGACTGAGTTTTTGCCTCTGCTACAGCTCGCTTAGACTGCTGATACCTGTCAGTTGCCTCTGGAGTCCCACAAGCCAGCCAGACCTAATAGGACCCCTTCTTCAACTTGACGGCCTCCCTTACTTCTGGTGTCCACCCCTCGGGTTTGGGGGTTGCTCCCACGACGGGCACCAGAAATCTTGCAACCACAGCTCTGAACAGCAGCAGAGACAATGGAGGTGGAGAACATGGTCCATTCAGACTCAATGTTACCAGCCTCCCTCGGTGCCTGTTTGAAACTCTCCCAGATGTGGGAGTTAAAGACTTCCCTAACAGAATGCTCAGCCAGATGTTCCCAGCAGACATTTACAGTATGTTTGGGTCTGCTAAGTCTTTCCGACCTCCTTCCCCACCAACGAATCAAACTCACCACCAGGTAGAGATCAGTGGACAGCTCTGCCCCTCTCTTTACCCAAGTGTCCAAGACACATGGCCAAAGGTCATCTGAAACGACTAAGAAGTCGATCATCAATCTCCTGCCGAGGGTGTCCTGATGCCACGTGTATTGATGGACACCCATGTGCTCAAACATGGTGTTTGTTATTGACAAACTATGATGAGCACAGAAGTCCAACAACAAAACACAACCCGGGTTCAGATCAGGAAAGCCATTCATACCAATCACACCCCTCCAGGTTCTACTGTCGTTGCCCACATTGAAGTCCCCCAGGAGAACAATAGAGTCGCCCATTGGGGCACTTTCCAGTACCTCTTCGAGAGACAGCAATAGAAAACTCAGAACTACTGTTAAGCCCATAAGCCATAACCACAGTCAGAGACCTATCCCCCACCTAAAGGCCAAAGGGACATGACTTTCTAGTCCATCGGGGTGAACTCTGACAAACTTGGCGGCTCAGCTGGGGGCTCACGAATAACACCACACCAGCCCACCGCCTGTGCAACCCCAGAATGGCTGTTATGGACAAGGAGGTGGGTGGAACCCAAGAGCAGACACGTTTCAAGGATGAGAAGGTTATATTTTATTGAATAGGTGAATAGTGGAGCAGGATGACAGAGCGGGCAGGCAGGGAGGCGGGCTGGCAGAGCGGGCAGGCAGGCAGGCAAGCTGAGCAGGCAGGCAGGCAGGCAAGCTGAGCTGATGGAGCGGGCAGGCAGGCAGGCAAGCTGAGCTGACGGAGCAGGCAGGCAGGCAAGTGGCATAACGATCTGACAGTGGCTGGAGGTTTGACACTGCTTAAAAAAACCATGGTGATGAAGAACAGGTGGTGATGATCAGGAACAGGTGTGGTTGCTTGACGAGGGAGAAGGAAGGCGCACAACAATGGCAGAGAGCTGACATTCCATGTACCAAAAGCCAAGTTCCATGACTGGGGTAAACCCGCTTTCGACTGGCACCCAAACCACATTGCACCCGCCCCTTCTGAGCTCTCCTGCAGGTGGTGGGCCCACTGGAGTGTGATTCCACGTTGTTCCTTCAGGCTTTACCCAATTGGGCCCAGTGAGAGAAGCCTCCTGTGCAAGCCCCAGGTTTGGCTCCAGAGTGGTGTCCTGGTAACACCAATCCTGGGCAACTTAACTGGATCTGTGCTTAAACTTCTCATAAAGGGGTTCTGAACTGCTCTTTGTCTCGCTTGTCACCCAAGACAGAAGCTATGGAAGACCCTACCAAGGGCTGAAGCCACAGACAGCTTAGCTCCTGAGATTATTCGAGTGCTCAAAGCCCTCCACCACATTAAGGCTTCAAAATCATTGTATGAATCAAGTATCAAAAACCAAAAATATGTGCAGATTATTTTCATTAGAAAAATCATTAACATAAAACAGATTGATTTATGGATTTTGGCAAATATGGGGATTATATTTGTTCTTGCAAGAAAGCATTTTTATGACGACAAACATAAAAAACGTAACTTTCGAAATGTTATGTCTGCACAGAGGACACAATTGCCTAAATTCCACTGAGCGGTACGGTCCACTCCTGCATTTTGAGTTTTTCCATTGATAAATTGTAAAAATTCAGAGTTCCTTTCATTGGAACTAAGGGACCAAGCCCATGCCCTAAAAAAAACCCCACACCATAATTCCTTCTTCACCAAATTTCTCACTCTGCACACTGTAGTCCAAAATGTACCATTCTCCTGACAACCTCCAAACCCAGACTCGTCAAACGACTGATTGTGTTTCAGATTGTGGAGTGAATGAGCCTATGCGTTTTTCATATCAGCATCTTTTTTTTTTTTAACAGAGCAGATACATATTGGCTCGAGGAAAAGTGTAAAATGTATAGCGGTTTGGTTGGACTCCAAAAAACGAAAAAATATGAATGCAACATTTTGTTTTACATAAACATTTCTATTAAGAATATGATTTGTCTTTCTCTTTAATATAAAACTGTTCCCATTAACTTATTGTCAAAAATAGACATACACATTTTTGCCAGTAAGCAGGTCTGATTGGCTTGTGGGACTCCAGAGGCAGCTGAGAGGTATCGGCAATCTAAACAAGCTGCAGCCCGGACTGTTGTGGAGGCAAAAACTCAGGTCTGGGAGGAGTTCGGTGAAGCCATGGAGAAGGACTATTGGTTGGCCTCAAAGAGGTTCTGGCAAACCATCCGGCGCCTCAGGAGGCGGGAGCAATTTTCTGCAGGCACCGTTTTAAGTGCACGTGGGGAGCTGCTGACTTCGACTGGGGACATCATTGGGCGGTGGAAGGAATACTTCGAGGATCTCCTCATTCCCACGCCATCTCTTGAGGAAGCAGAGGCTGAGAGCCTTGGGGTGGGGCTGTCCATCACCCAAGCTGAAGTCACAGAGGTAGTTAACAAGCTCCTCTGTGGCAAGGCACCGGGAGTGGATGAGGTCCGCCCTGAGTACCTCAGGTCTCTGGATGCTGTGGGAGTGTCTTGGTTAACGCGTCTCTGCAGCATCGCGTGGCAGTCAGGAACAGTACCACTGGACTGGCAGACAGGGGTGGTGGTTCCCCTTTTCAAGAAGGGGGACCGGAGGGTGTGTTCCAACTACCGGGGAATCACACTCCTCAGCCTCCCTGGGAAAGTCTATGCCAGGATACTGGAGAGGAGAGTCCGCCCGATAGTCGAACCTCAGATCAAAGAACAACAGTGTGATTTCCGTCCTGGTCGTGGAACTGTGGATCAGTTCTACACCCTCTCTAGAGTGCTGGAGGGTTCATGGGAGTTCGCTCATCCTGTCCATATGTGTTTTGTGGATTTGGAAAAGGCGTTTTTACTGTGTCCCTTGTGGTGTCCTGTGGAGGGTACTTTGGGAGTATGGGGTCCGGGGGGTCTTACTCAGGGCTGTCCGGTCTCTGTATGACTGGCAGTAAGTCAGGCCTGTTCCCAGTGGGTGTTGGACTCCGGCAGGGCTGCCCTTTATCACCAGTTCTGTGCATAGTCTTCATGGACAGAATTTGTAGGCGCAGACAGGGTCCGGAGGGGGTCTGGTTTGGGAACCACAGGATTTCCTCTCTGCAGATGATGTTGTCCTGTTGGCTTCATCGAGCCAGAACCTCCAGTATGCATTGAAACCGTTTGCAGCCAAGTGTGAAGCAGCTGAGATGAGGTTCAGCACCGCTAAGTCTGAGGCCATGGTTCTCGACCGGAGAAAGGTGGTTTGTCCTCTCTGGGTGGGTGGAGTGCTCCTTCCCCAAGTGGAGGAGTTTAAGTTTCTTGGGGTCTTGTTCACGAGTGATGGAAGATCGAAGCGTGAGATCGACTGGCGGATTGGTGCTGCGTCCACCGTCATGCAGTCGCTGTACCAGTCTGTCGTGGTGAAGAGAGAGCTAAGCCAAAAAGCAAGGCTCTCAATTTAACGGTTGGTCAACAACCAATACTCACCTATGGTCATGAGCTCTGGGTCATGACCAAAAGAACAAGGTCCCAGATACAAGCGTCTGAAATGAGCTTCCTCCGTAGGGTGGCTGGGTGCTCCCTTAGAGATAGGGCGAGAAGCTGGGTCACCCGGGAGGAGCTTTGAGTAGAGCCGCTGCTCCTCCACATCGAGAGGAGCCAGTTAAGGTGGCTTGGTCACCTGGTCATGAAGCTTCCTAGACGCCTCCCTGGAGAGGTTTTCCAGGCATGTCCCACTGGGAGGAGGCCCCGGGGAAGACCCAGGACACGCTGGAGAGACTATGTCTATCAGTCGATAGGCCAGTCGGCCTGGGAACGCCACAGGGTACCCCCCCAGAGGAGCTGGAGGAAGTGGCCGGAAAGAGTGAAGTCTGGGCATCTTGCTCAAACTGCTGCCCTCGCGACCCGCTTCCGGATGAGTGGAAGAAAATGGATGGATGGAAGTAGTACTCAAAAAAGAAATGCCAAATGTCTGGCAGTAATTATATCAGGATCGATGCAAAATCTCGGTGAAAAATGTATTCAATATGGAATAATAAGACTGCAAGATTCATCATTTCTGTGTAATAAAAATGGAAAATGTTTCCAATGCACTGCATAAAGTTCAGATAAAACAAATTTCACTCAACGATACGAAGTTGCATCAAAGCTGATTGAATGGTTTGAACTTTGGTATGTCAGATGACATAAGGAGATGCCCCACTGACCTAGATTCAACAAGCTCCCAATTGAATCTAGAACTAAGTTCGAAGTCCTCCTGCTGACCTATAAGGCCTTTAGTGGTATGACCCCACCTTCAAACAGAACACTTTACTCACAAAATGCAGGACTGTTTGTGCTTCCTAGAATTTCTAAAAGCACAGTTGGAGGTAGAGCCTTTAGCCACCAAGCTCCTGTCTTTTGTAATAAACTCCCAGCTCATGTAAGAGAGGCTGACACAGTTTCTACATTCAAAGTTAGGCTTAAAACATTCCTCTTTGGACTGGCTTATTTCTAGGCTAGCTAGTAATCAGAAAATATTTAACTTATTGCTCCCCTACCTCACCTACTGTAATGAAGTTTGGGGGAAAAATTATAATTTTCATTACATCTATTACACATATTTCTAAGTGAAGGTCAGCAGAGGTAAGATGGTTTTATAAACAGAGACAGGGAAGCCCATTCCCTCTGCTCAGAATATTACTATATTATTTTAATATTGACATGCTAAAACTGCACATTTTCTATCATTGTCATTAATATTACCATCCGCTATTTGTGCCAAATTACATGCAACTTACTATTAACATCTTGAATTAAATGTCATTACCAACTAGTTGGTAGTAGGCTTCTAGAAGTTAGAAGCTAGGGAAACTATGGTGCACTGGGGTTCTGTCCTCCATTCTCATGTACTTGTACTCTCCTCCTCTCCTCTATTCTTTTTCATTTATTTAGTATTATCTTTTATTTAGTTCTTCATTTCTCTGTTGCAGTGTGATTCATGTGTTGTCTCTCTTTCTCAATCCACTCAGGGGGAGCGGGAGATATTTCAGATTCCAGGTGGGTTGGGAGGGACTGCTGTAGAGATCAGTGGTTTTTAGAGGATTATTCAGAAATGCATGAATGGATCAATATACTGCTTTGAGGTTGATTACAGTGAGGAATGAAAAGCTCAAAAAGTTGTTTTTTCATGGTATGGTATTTTGATATTAAGTACAAAATTCTAAACTAAGACTGTCAAAGACAATGTTATGTTCTTTTTGAGCTTGTACACTAGCAGTGGAATTTATCACAATACAAGCAGGCACCACCAAAAATCTTGCCTAGTGCATCAAATTGGCTAGTGCCGGCCCTATGATCTTTTTATTTATTTAAAAGTCTTTTGGAGCTGCACGGTAGTGCACTGGTTAGCGCTCTTGCCTCACAGCAAGAAGGTTCCTGGTTCAAGTCCTGGCTGGGGGACTTGAAACAGTGTCACCAATGGGGAACCTTTCTGTATGGAGTTCAGTCCAATGAGACAGCTGTGGCTGTGATATTGGGATATATAAATAAAATTGAATTGGAGTTTGCATGTTCTCCCCGTGCATGTGTGGGTTTTCTCCGGGGACTCCGGCTTTCTCCCACCATCCAAAAACATGCTTCATAGGTTCATTGGTTACTCTAAATTGTCTCTAGGTGTGGATGCAAGTGTGCATGTGTGTGTGATTGTGGCCCCTGCGACAGACTGGCGACTGTCTAGGGGTGTCCTCTGCCTTCGCCCATGAGTGGTGGGGTTAGGCACTAAGGGACAAAACGGGTATAGAAAATGAATGAATAAAATACTTTTGGTCCGAAGAGGACCGGGTCTACCTGCCCGTAAGTAGCACAGACAGCTTGTCGATGGAGGTTTTTCCTTCCACAGCGAAGCAGTGGTCCTTCTCAAGTATGTGCGCATCCGAGTCGCTGCAGGCTATGATCTCACCAAAGTGTGCGGGGGACACCCCAAGCCGCCGGAAAACACAGTTGTAGAGCCTCCGCAGGTCCCCACTGAAGTTCAGGCTCCTCAGCCGGAATGCCACCAGTACTGTCTGCCCAAGACACACACATGACAGTGCCAGGTTCCAGAGGAGCGACTCGACCGTGCACGGGTCCAACCAGGACTCCATAGAACTGCACAAGAAACCGAGAGTCAGCAAGGTAAACAAATAAAGGCACCCGTAAGAGCCGCTGCCGCCTGTGAAGCCGAGAAAGAGGAGGATGTGCGCCAGGTGAAAAACGGGGCCTTCTGTGTGAGACCCCCATGCTTTACACAGCGGGTGGCCCGAGGATGCACGCTCCTGTGTCAAGTTTAGAGCTGCAAAGTCGGGAGGCTCCATGACAGTGTGCACTTGCAACTGAGAAGAGTGGCTCTGTCTGCAGGCACCCGGCTTATGTAAGCAGAGGAGCCGCTTACAGGGAGCCGCCTCCTTAAATGTCCTCTCTCTCTTGTCCTTTTATCGTCCGTCCATGGTAAACTGCTGCTCACTATGGCTACCCAGAATGAAACATGTTCTCTCTGGTCAAAACAGCAGTGGATGACTGATGGTTTGTGTTTATTCCAATAGATGTAATTGTGTCATTGGTGTTCTATTTTGTGAAGGAATCTAATGTTCAGACTAGGTGACGAGAGTTCCTGCATGACTGAAGTTCTATAAGGAGGTTTGTGTCAGAGAGCTTTTTTTCTGACTTCAGTAAAAGCACAGAAAAAAAATGTGTGTCTGATTGCTGAGATCATGTTGCTTTTGAGCAATCTGCAGCTGTTCATTCCACAGCTGCTGTTTTTACTGTTGTTACTCTGTGAACTTCTGTTGCACTTAGGTTTATTTAGAGGTATTGAAACTTAAGGCTAAAGCACTACCCTTAGCCATATGTGGAGTTCAGATTTCATAAGCTGTTCCAAGCAGTTTGACTTGTAGACAGGTGGAAGCACTGTAAAGGATGTTTTATATTTCTACTTAAACTTATTCAGCATTTCAAACTGTGTGAATTCCAACTTCATACAAGTCGCAAAAAAGAGAGTTAGTAAAAAAAAAAGATGTGACCAACAGGGAGAGACATTTTGAGAAATGTTTCTGACACAGAACATACAATAGTCAGAGGAGTCATGGATGGGGGAAAAAAACACCCACTAGATAAAAATAATGAAGTCAAGAATACACTGGCACACTTTCAAAACATAACCCAGTCTTTGTTTCATTTATTGACGAATCACTATGAAACTGTAGGCTTTCTAAAAACAGGAACACAATAAGTTTTCAATTAATTGTGAAACAGCTTTAAAAAATTGAACTGTGCTATGTTTCCCATTGTGTTTACCAAATACATTTAATGGGCTCCTTTCTCAGCAACAATGAAAGTATGCTGGATATATCTGAGGTCAGTCTTTCTCAATATTCCTAATTATCTTTGACTCTCTCTAAAAATGTAAACATACAAAACATTAACATTGTTGTCTATCACTCTATGTAAACCAGGTGTTTAAATGTAGAACATAGAAACACATCACAAAATGTTTTAATTATTGCTGTGATGGCAGAAAAAACAAATGTGCAGAGAGGTGCATGAAGTCTTTATGCCGCCCAGTTTCCAAATTTTTTTTTTTCAGTTTCCAGTTTTCTTGAGATCTTCTACACTCATCTAAGTGTAGAAGATCTCCAGTGACAGAAGAAATATCCGGAGGGTAGCTGAGCGGATGACATCATCAATTTGGCTGGGTAATCCCCAATGCAGAAGGTGTGGGAGCTGACAATCCACTGGTGGGTGATGACTGACGTAGAGTGGCTTAACTCAACAATGAGATGAGATGAGATGAGAGTCCCAGAAACTCCACACTCCCCAAGGTGGAAATAGAGGAGGAGAAAAACAAGCAGAAAACTTAAAAAAGGGACCGGCTGAAACTTGTAATCAAGGCCAGAAAAGGGTCAAATACATGAAAAGACTAAAGATGACAAAACTACGACTTGCTGGAATGTGAACTGGCTCAACGGACTGGCAGTGGAAGTGAAACTGAGCACCTTAACCCTAACCCCGTGTGAACCCAGCCTGAGCACACTGAGGAATTTCAGCAAAGGTGAATGAAATTAGAGAGGAGGAAAAGGAGGGGTGGGGGTGAACTTAACCACGACAGTAATTCATTACTTTAGCCAGTAATGGAGTAAGGTAAGAAATTACAGTTCAAATTTCTGTAATTAAATCAAAATTACTACTCTACAGAACCCCTTATTACTTCATCACTCACATTTTGGTATAGTGAAACCATCGGTGACTAATAAAACAAATTATTTTGTGTAAAAAGTTGGCTCTGACATTGTCTCTTGATAAATGAAACAAAAGAAATATTAATTTTAAAAAAACGGAGTTACTGACGTATGTGTGCTAAAGCAGAGTTGGAGATTGGTCAAAGTAAGATGACGAGACCATAAGTATGGACGAATATGAACAAATATTAGATAGGGGAGATAATATAAGAATTTTAAATTTTTTGAAAACAAAGGCAAAAATGTTTCAGTTAACTGCAAGTTTTGTCCTGATGATGAACTGCTCTCCATTACCATAGTGTTAATTAGCAACCTGACACTTTTCAGGCAACTTAAAGTGCTATAATGTACATTTTCTCATGTTTTTGTGATGAAATTATTGAGGTGATGCTAAAAAAAAACGATTGCCCTCTGTTGAGTTTTTATTTTGTTTTTTTCATTATATTTTATATATTATAGTTTTTATTTTATATTTTATATGAGCACAAGTGTGTGTTTGGAATGTCCTGCATGTGAACAAAGTTCTAAAAAGAGTTGTCTCCCTTCACACTGACAACAGTTATTTTTAGACAAATGGTCACGTGTGTGTGGCGGAGGTGCGTGGGGGGAGGAGGGTCAGCGAGGTTTTGGATGGAAAAATAACATGTCAGCTGATCAGGGAACTGTACAAGTTCAACTACACAACTATCATCTAAAGTCACAGCTGATGAATAAATAGCTGTTTATTAATCTCCACCAGAACACAAGGTGTGTATGAAAATCATCATATTTGTGAGTTAGTCTAAATACAACTGTCCCTGGACATCACCCCTCAGGTCTGACTTCAATTTATAGTGATAGTAACGAGTCTTAACTTTCAGAAATGTATGGGGTATCAGTAAAATAAGCATTCCTCAGTAGACTGAGTTTTTAGTTCAGAACTTGTGTTTTGATTGTTCCTTATTGGTTAGTCTCTACCCTCCAGGGGTAGCCATTTCTTCGTTTTTGTTTCCCCATCGGCCACTAGGGGGCGTCGTTTCTCCATTCTGTTTAACCCTCTTCCACTGCCTTCCAGGATTATTGGGACCCATTGTTATGTTTTTTTTCCTTGTCTTCATACATCAGATGATACAATTTTCACGTCCACTTCTTCCTAACGGCCACTAGGGGGCGTCAAAACACCCCACCCCACACTTCCTTCTTGGGTCCTTTGGAACCCCACAAGACAGACAGACGCAGAGTTGATAGCAGATCCTCTTACCCTTGGCATGCGCAAAGGTTAAAAGTGACAATGTCTGCTTTTCAGTCATTGTTGGCAAAAATCAGGTTCTCAGCCTAAAAAGCTCAAAAAAGTAAAATGTTGTTATTTTAGTCTTAGTTATTTTTACTGTTTGTACATCAAAATTTGATTTTTCAAAAGGTACACTGAATGTTCATCAAAAGTGACAAAGTGTGCTTTTCAGTCAATGTTGTTAGCCCTTGTCCTTTCCCAGGGAACAAAATGACAAACACACACATCTTTGTTTTCTTGGATCATTTGTCACTCTGAATCGTCCCAAGGTGTGGATGTGAGTGTGAATGGTTGTGTGATTGTGGATCCTGCCTTTCAGGGACAAAAGAAAGGAAGATGAATGAATGAATAAATAAAAATTAAAATATCAGAACAATGATGAATAAATAGAAAGATAAAGGAAAAGAGGAACATTCCAGGAGTCAGTTCAAGCTGATTTACAAAACTTAGTGAAAGAGAGAGCTGGAGAATCAGAGAACCCTTCTGGCCCCTGTGAGGATGCTGAGCCATAGGAGATAAAGAAAATAAGACACCTAGTGGTCAATAAGTGAACTACACCCCTGCTGGACATAAAAGGAGCAGCAGTTTCAGGATGATATGAGTAAAGAAGAAATAGCAAAGGGAAGAGGAACTTTAAATGATGAAATTGTGTTTTAGAGAATGTGGCTGAGGAAGTTATGAGAGTGAAAAGAAAGTGCAGAAGAGAAAGCTGAAGATGTTGAATGATTTTGGGAGGCTGATAATAATCCAGTTGAAGAATCGATCTTAAATATGCAGGAGATCTTTTCTCTGGGATAACAAAAGCTGGAAATGGATTTGAGGTCAAAAAGGCAGACGTGGTTTGCAGTTTACAACACAAGAATCCAGATTCAAACTTTTACTTGGAGGATGTTTTGGTTGCCTCCCCTGATAATGAAAACCTCTGATAAAGACGTTGGCTTTGTTGAGATATTTGGCAGAAAGTTAATATAATTAAACTATAGTTGTGGCAGAAAGATGTTGTTTGAGACGTAATCGTTTCTGCAAAGAGAAAACTGTTTTAGAGAAAAGGAAAGCTGCAGTTTTAGAGGCTCCTTAAACAGGCGTAGCTTTAGCATTGGTTTAATGGCAGAGAGCTATAGTGAGCGTTGGTGTAGCGTTGGTTGCTTCAACTTTGGTAGAAGGCGTTCTGCGCATGCGGGCGTCTCTCAGGATCCATGGTGATGTAGTTTTTGGGCTAATTCGATGTCCATTTCTCCCCATATTTTTGGCCGATCACCGGTCCCGCTCCGGCTCCACAATGACAACGCCACATCAAAGTTCATCGCTGTCATGGATCACTGCTTCAACGCTCGACACCATTCCAGCAACGCTGTTTCCGCTCGTAAGACGCTAATGACCGCTCCACCGACGTTTCTGCAACGTTTAATTGCCGCCAGTGCGGCGCTGGTGAAGCAGCGGTGGTCCAGCGTTCAAGATTTCTGCGTTGGTCTAGCGGACCCAAGCGTCCACGAACTTGCGTCTGGCGGAGCCAAACTTTGACTGGGCGTCAGTGGAGCGGGGGTGAACTTTGCCAGAGCGGAGAATGGACCTCTCCTCACCGCATCGCAATATTTTGTGCAGCTCAAATCTTTCGGAGCGATGGGAGGGACCCTCAAGGAACATCAGCCAAGCGTATGCAGCGTTGCTGTAACGGTGATGAACGGTCACAAGTGATGAGGGATTTTTTTTCGCCACTCCAGGAACGCTCCAGCAAAGTTTGGGCGGTGTGACAGGGCCCTTAAATAGAAGTGGCCCCAGGATGGTTCCTTGGGGAACTCCACATGTAATTTCTGTCAGCTTGGATGTTATGTTACCAACTGATACAAAATATTTCCTGTTTTCCAAGTACGTTTTGAACCAGTTTAGCACTGGCCCAGTGAGCCCCACCCAGTTTTCCAGTCGTTTGAGTAAAATGGTCGACTGTATCAAATGCAGCTCTGAGATCCAATAAAACTAGCACTGACATATTTCCTCTGTCTGTATTCAAATTTATATCTTTGGTCAGAGCCGTCTCAGTGCTGTGGTGATGTCTGAAGCCTGACTGGAAGACATCATAGCAGTTGTTTCTGATTAAGAATTCATTTAATTGATGAAAAACAGCTTTTTCAATGATCTTACCTAAAAATGGCAGATTTGATATCAGTCTGTAGTTGCTCATTTGGGTTTTATCCAAACTGTCCTTTTTTGGAGGGTTTGATTCCAGCTGTTTTCAGTGGTTCTGGGAAAACACCAGATGTTAAAGACAAGTTCACAATCTGGAGCAGGACCGACTCCAAGATCTTTGAAACGCGTTTAAAAAAACTTGTGGGTAGAATATCCAGACAGCAGGAGCAGGAGTTCAGTTGACTTAGAATGTCCTCCAGGTCTTTACTGTTGGGTTGAAACTGAGCCATGGGGTTTAGATTGGTTTCCAGTGGATAAAGTTCATATTCTGGACTTGTAGTTGATGAAACAATAGTTTTTGATTTTCTCTGTAAAGAATTTAGTAAAGTAATTGCAAGCTTTAGTGGGGTAAAGTTCCGATGTCACTGACACAGGGGGGTTTGTTAGACTGTTGACAGTAGTGAACAATGCCAGAGAATTATGAGAGCTTTTGGTAATGATGTCAGAGAAATGGGACTTCCTTGCATTGCTCAGTTGTAAATTAAAAAAGTGAAGTTTCTCTTTATAGATGTTGTAATCAACCTGCAGTTTAGTCTTTTTCCATTTGCGTTCTGATTTTCGACACTCTCTTTGTCCATTTTTTATGAGTATAGAATTTCTCCATGGAGATTTTTTTCTTTCCATAGATCACCTTCACCTTATTGGGAGCAGTACTACCCATGATACTTGACAAAGTTGCATTAAAGTTATTGACAAGTTAATTGACTAAACCTCCTGAGAGGGGAGGTGTTAGAGAGATTCTGGTTGAACATCTTGCTAGTATTTTCAGTTATACCGTTTTGTGATCTCCTCCCTCCAAACATTTGGGTGTACTGGTATTGTGCTTTCAAAGAAACACAGCAGTGATCAGACAGACCTAAATCACATACAGTAATCTTGGAAATGTTCAAACCTTTGGAATTCATAAATCAAGAACATGTCCTCTGTTGTTTGTGGGTTCTGTTACATGTTGAGTCAACCCAAACTTTTTCCAGAATGTTATTCAGGTCTTTAGTCCCTTTGTTCTGAGAGTTCTCAACATGGATGTTAAAATCTCCAACAATAATTATACAGTCAAAATCAACCCAGATCATAGACAGCAGTTCACTAAACTCATGATTAAAATCTGCACAGGATCTGGGGGGGGCAGTAGATATTTATAAATGTGGTTTTGAATGAGGCCTTCAACTGCAGGGCCACATATTCAGATATGGAAAGCTTCCAAAAGAAAACGTCTTACACTGAAATAGTTCATTGAACAAAACTGCAACCCCCCCCGCCCTTTCTGCCTTTTCTTTCATCACTGATAACACCATAGTTGGGAGGGGTTGACTCGATGAGAACAGCTGAACGGTTATTTTAATTTAACCAGGTTTCAGCTAAAAACATAAAATCAAGGTTGTACTCAGTAATAAAATCATGACTTAAAAATGTTTCCCTTCTAAAGACCTGACATTTATGAATACTAACTAAAGAGGTCTAGGAGTAACCGCGTTGTCATTTACCTTATGTTTCTGGATAGAAACTTCTGGACTGTTTACCTCAGTTAAAATCCTTGTCTGTGTTTTGGCCAAACTCCATTCCTCCTGTTAGTAACAAACACAGGAATGTTATAAGTTTCGAAAGAACAGGGTCCCAGGTTTTCCTGGAGAAAGTCATGACTACAGTGTGACATAAGGCCCTTATATGGAAGCCTCACCTGTATGTCATAGGTCTGTGTAACTTACTCTTAACCTTACAAATTCTTGACAATAAATACACTTAAAACACGCACAACAATCTACATTTCAGTTCCATGGCATCTATGAGGTGGATAAACGAGTGTCAAGGGAACTGTGCTCCCCTTAAAGACACATTCCAATGAAAATTGTGTTTTTGGTTTTTCAGCATGGTCTTCTAGCTATTCTGTTCCAAACTGCACAGCTTGGTAGCTCCAGTATTGTTTGCGTTTTTTTTTTTTTTTGCTACATTCATGTTAGCTTGGGCTTGTAAGGTGTTATAAGCTAGCAAGAGAAGTAGTAATTAAAGTACTGATGGGAAATGACCAGAGCAAACTTCCACGCCAACAGACCTATCCACAACTATGGGTCAAATTTCTAGTGTGCTCCTGCTGTGCTGCTAAAAAAATTATTTAACAACTATAACAACTATCGATATATAATGACGCAGAGTTTTTTTTGTTTTGTTTTAATTTTGGCTAAAAATTGCATAATCATGCTTAAAAGACCACTGGGAACAATTTGAAAATAGATCTTTAAGATGTGGCTGCTTCCGTCTTTGACCATCCACCCAGCAACCCAAAAATCTGCAGCACCTGTAAGGGTTAGACCCAATATGTAGTATTCTATTAGGGTAATAAAATGTATGCATTTCCCCTTAATGAATTAAAATAAATCCAAAAGAACATCTGCAAATCAGACCCTTGGTTTAATTGAATCTTTAAAAAAATCCACAAACCTTTTCAAACATTTTGCACTAGAGCTACACTAGTTGTGAAAATAATTTTGTTGTGGAAAAATAGATTTTCTGACAACTAAACGAAACAACATTTGGGTGCAAACTTCAGCCATGAATATACTGTCAGACATTAAACCAGTCTGTTACTGAAAAGCAGTTGGAGACCACTGATCTAAGATTCACTTTAATGATGGTTCCATATGTCATGCCCGTTGACAGACTGACAATTTATCTGGGTTGTCCTCTGCCTTCACCTGGCAGTGGCTGGGATAGGCTCCAGTATCCCTATGATTCCAAAAGGGATGAAGTGGATTTAGAAGGTGGATGAAAAAAAATTCAGTCTGGAGATTTTAGATTATTTCACTACATCTGTCATCATCAAAGCTATATTTTGATTCAAAGAGTACTGCACACATTGTATCATGGTATTCTGTGTGATGTTTGTGCTCGGTGTTGAAAGCTTTGTCCTTGCACCTCAACATTGATCAAAGGACTGAAAAGATTGTAATGTGTGAACAAATACTCTGCTATCCATCATGTCCATTACCAAGCCATGGCTGTTTAAACATTTCTGTTGTTTCTTCGAGGAGTTTTGGGTTGAATTTGAGAAGGTATTAAAGTGATAGATCCATATCAAACAGAAACGAGCCTTTCCTTCAACCCACTCTTGTTCATATTAGTATAATGCAGCACATTCCATTTTCCCTGGAGCTAAACACATGTTCTTCTCCCTCCAAATCTTTTTCCTAAACTATTTTGTTTCTCTGTTTCTTCTCTGAATCTTTGTCCCCGTGGCATCAAATTTCCAGAATTGTCGTTTAAATTAGAATTAAGGCCTTCACAACTCCTAATGTATTTTTTTCTCTGACCACATTTCTTCTTTGCCTTTTGGCTGCTCCCTTTAATGGTCTCCACAACAAATCATCTGCCTTCATCTAACCCTCTCCCCTGCATCCTGCTTCATTCACCCCAACTAGACTCAGGGAAGATATTCTTGTATTTCTGACAGTGGAATGTGTCAAATTCATGTGGAATTCATCTGGGATGAAGGGACGCTGAAACCCGTGAATTTGTTTGTTATTTTTTACCTTGGCTCATGCATTGTAAAACTGAATTATTTTTTTTTACTCAGACTCTCAGCAAGATTCCAGTTTCAAGGAGACAGCATTGTTGTTACTTTAAATGCCTATCACAACAGTATCACAGTGCCGCTTGATTGCAGCCTTTGACTTCTGTACTACCATCAGGCACTTTCTGAGTATTAGCTGTGATAGGTGAATTTCCTTTTTTCTTCTCGGGTTCACTGAGCCCATCACTTTCTGTCCTTTGCACTGAGTTAGTTTTAGAGATTCACACAAGTTGCAGAAGAAATGTCCATTAACATTGTGAATCTACACAAGCAGCTGAATGTGCAGGTTGTGGCTGTTGTGAAAACAGGATGTGTGCTCAGTAATGGACATCAGTCTAAGTAGACATTCCAGTGGGACTGGAACAGAAAAACCACAAAGAGGATGTGCACATGCCCCTCCACCACCCCACTCAAACACTGCTGTTGTCTGCTTGACTACCGCCTAAAAAGGAAAGTCTGCATGTTTGATCATGTTTCTGCACTGAGGTGGTGTCTCTGCTATTCTTTTTTACCTGCACAGAAAGAATGAAAATATTTCAGGCTCATCATGGGGAGGGGGAATGAACACAGCATAGCTGAGCTGCTCTCAGTCTGTGCTCTTCAGATCCTCGCACTGACAGACGAATGCAACTCTGAGCGTCAGGCAGGCTATAGGAGGAGCCTGAAGATATTTGCCGAAAGGGAGCAGCCCATACTGGGGTGGTACCAATTTTCTTTTGAGCTGTTTTGAACAGGAAGCAGAGCTGCAGAAGCTCTTTGTTGTTATTTTTGCTCTGTTTTGTTACAGAAACTTTGAAAACAATCATGGATAACTTCAAAATTGTCCTACAATTTCTTATGGACAAAAAAGCAACTATCGGTTATGGCGTGATGGCCCTCCTGACTGTAGGTGGAGAACGGATTTTTGCCATGGTTTCATTTCAGTGTCCTTGCAATTATGAGCAGAACCTTGCTTATGGACTCACATTTCTGCTGGGCCCAGCAGTGGTCTTGTTAGTCCTTAGTTTTTTGGCCAGCACGAAGTTCTGGAGGCTGTACACAGGCTGCTGCCTCAAGCCCCGGAAGCTTTGTCCTCGAGGAAACTGCCTTGGTTGTTTTAGAGTGTTGTTAGGGATTTTCACAGATGCTTGTGTAGCTCCTATTATGTGGTTGTCTGTTGCCTTGCTCAATGGCACTTTTTATGAGTGTGCCATCAGTGGCATGAATGACAAGCTGGTGGTCGATCTCTTTTGCAATAACAAGACTATGACATGCCAGAAGGAGCTTGCACGAGTGCCCTGTAGCCGGTCCAAGCTGTCCAGCAGTGAGCAAGCAGAGCTGCTGCTGATGTTCAGGGCGCAGTCTCAGGTAAGAAGCAGCGCTGTTGTTTGTGCATCGTCTGATATGGTCCTGTTCATGAACTTTATACCAGTGATTGTAAGCCTATGGACACAACAGTTTAATCTAATCAGGTATACACCATATAAGATGGGTTACAAATGTGTGTGTAAGCAGTTTCTTTGTTCACTGTTTGAAACAGTCCAGAAGAGTCTGCTTCTCACCTCTGAAAACATGTATGTGAAATATAATTATGCAGAGGTCTGATATTTGCTTGCTACAAAATGAATGAATGAACAAACCACCCAACTCATACATAGAGACTGTAATGTGCTTATTTCTTAGAAAAACTGCATGACTGGCTCTATTTTATGTGTCAGATCATCCTGAAGAAAATGCAGACATGCAGCTTTCACTAAAAATGTCAAAGTTCCCCCATATGCTATTTTTCTTCATTAGCCCATGACTGACTCTGTCTGTCACTGTTGCAGATATTGGGATGGAGTATCATCATACTAGCTGCTTTTGTCTGCCTGGTTGGTACCTGCTACAAAAACTGCCGCTCTGAAGTCAGCTACCTGCAGCTCACATTCTGGAGGCGCTACCTAGAGAAAGAGAGGCATCACTTTGATGAGTTAACTGCAGAGTATGCCAACAAGCTGGCTAAAAGAAACCTGCAGAGCTTCTTTGAGCAGAAAAAGCCTGATGCTATGCCTCTTCCAGATTATAAGGCATGGGAGGAGATCTCTGCATACTACAATTTTTCCAAGAAAGAAGAGTGTTACAGCATCCTGCAGCGCTACGTGGAGAAGGGTGACAAGGAATTCACACCTGAGATGAGGCCTGTTTTGGACATGGAGAATGAAATAGAGATGAGCTAAACTGCACTTTGTCAGAGTGACAACAGGCATGCAGCAGCAGGAGGACAAGCCTCATGAAAGTTGCTGAACAGACAAAGCTCCAATCTGCATGAACGTAGTAAGATTTGGGAACAAAAAAATGATTGAATTTGTGCTTATAGAATTAGAAAATATTTCAGTTTTTCAAAAAGTTGTTGAATCATTTTTTGTTGTCTTGCTCCATATGTAGAAGTCATCAAAGAACAGTCATAAGACAGAAATAACTAGACTGCACAGAGAAAAGGCATGTGTCCAGAATTACAGGGAAAAGGCAGTAGGAAGTTAAGAAAGTTTATTTGATATTGTATAAGGAACACAACACCACAGTAGTTTCTTGTAAAAATAAAAACCTCAACGACGTAGCCACACCACTTAAAATGCAACTTCCCTGAATAAAACATACATCAAAATATACTAATTATGGGAGAAAATCTAAATTAAAAAGCTTAACTGTTGCATTGTTGAGCACAAAGAGGAAGTGATGTAATGTTCACGCATGCAGGGACCAATCAGGTCGCCATTACCAGAGGTGGGATCAAGTCATTGTTTGCAAGTCACAAGTAAGTCTCAAGTCTTTGTCCTCAAGTCAGAGTCAAGTCCCAAGTCAAAACCAACAAGTCACAAGTGTCACAAGTCCTACCATTGAATGTTCAAGTCATTTCAACAACAGAGTAATGATATTCACAGACCGTGTGTGCTGTTAGGAACTGCACTTATTTATCAACATTTTACAAGCACATTGGACAAATGTCCTCTGCATCCCCACTTTAAAAATCCAAAATGATTTCTCTCTAACAAAAACCCACTTTAACACGTTTGTAATGATGGCACACGGAAATGGAAGAGACTCAAGGTAAAGTCTGGATATGAAATCCTCTCACCACTTTTTGGAACAACAACCTGCAGTTTTTGCAAGTTTAATGTCAAGAGAGGGGAGAAGGGTAGATGATGTCAATACTTTGACAGAAGAAAACCTTGTGGCAATTAAGGCAATTTTAAAACTTATGGAACCGATCAAAGTGGCAACAGCGCTTCTGTGTGAGGAAGACAACTCTCTCCGTGGTGGCTCCTGTTCAGGCAAAACTGAGAAAGCACTTAAGACCACTTCATGGTGAACTGCATGTCATCACATAAATGAAGGTCAAGTTCCTGGAAGACTTTAATAAAAGGTGAGAAGTATTCTATGAATTTTGTGATTGTTATTATTTTTATGAGGAAATACTTTTCAAAAATAAATGTTAAAATGTTGTCAATTTTTTTCAGGTACCAAGGACTTCAACATTTTGAATTGCTTAAGACCCGCACTTCAAAATGTTGTCCTTCATGAAGACAACAAAACCAGTTACCAGATTTACCTTGCAGTATTAAGTGAGGCATTAACCCTACATGAGAAAATATTGTGCTATTTTTGTGTTTATTTCACACCTACTCATTTTTGTTTACCCTTTTATTCAGCATCTGTTTTCTAACTCTACTCAGGTTAAATGAGGATTAAATTTCAGACTTAGACTCACCGTTCTCTTTGTTTGAACTTGTTTGTTACTGACAGGGCTGCACGGTGGCGCAGTGGTTAGTGCTCCTGCCTCACAGCAAGAAGGTTCCCGGTTCAAGTCCTGGCTGGGGGACCTTTCTGTGTGGAGTTTGCATGTTCTCCCCATGCATGCGTGGGTTTTCTCCGGGTACTCCGGCTTCCTCCCACCGTCCAAAAACATGCTTCATAGGTTCATTGGTTACTCTAAATTGTCCGTGAGTGTGGATGGGTGTGTGATTGTGGCCCCTGCGACAGACTGGCGACCAGTCCAGGGGTGTATCCTGCCTTCGCCCATGAGTAGCCGGGTTAGGCTCCGGCAACCCCGTGACCCCGAAAGGGATAAAGCGGATTGGAAAATGAATGAATGTTACTGACAGACACGCTGAGTAAATGCTGATTCTAAATGTAACATTTGAATACATATACAAACCACAATATAAACCCCCAACTGTCTCTGTGTTTCTGTTGTTGAAAAACATATTCATGTTAAGTTTGTAATAAATATACTGCTCTGCCATGAAACCATGTTGTTTGTTTTTATATCCATTATAACACTCATGTCACAAATGAATATGTGTGTATATAAAATAACTATAAAATGATTCAAGTAAAAGTTAAAAAAGAAAAGAAAAAGAAAGGATCAAATTAAATAATTCAAAAAGTAAAAAAAAAAAAGCTAAATTAAAAAGGTGGGTCTTGAGCCTCTTCTTAGAAAACTCTATGGTCTCTGCAGTCCTGAGGCTCTCCAGCGGACTGTTCCAGAGGTGAGGACCATAATGGTGGAACGAGCCCCCCCCATGAGTTCTGGTCCTCACCTTAGGGACAACTGGGAGGCCGGTGCCAGAGGACCTCAGGGTCTGCGAGGGTTCATACTTTAGATCACTGAAATAAGAAGGCCCAAGAGCATAAAAACATTTATAAACCATTAAAATAACTTTAAAATCAATCCTGAAACACACAGGGAGCCAATGCAGAGATTTTAAAATGGGTGTAATGTGTTCCCGTCCCCTGGTCCTCGTCAGAACTCCAGAACTCATGCTGCTGAGTTCTGTAATAATTGCAAATTTGAGAGAGACTTTTGGAACCCCATAGAGCAGGGCATTACAATAATCAAACGACTAAAAATAAAAGCATGCATCAGCACTTCAGTGCTGGCAAGAGAGAGGAATGGATGGACTCTGAATGGTTTTAAGATGATAAAATCCTGTCTTCATGACATTTTTAATATGTGGGATAAAATTCAGCCCAGAGTCAAAAAGTACACCCAAGTTTCTCACACAGTGAGAAGGTTTAAAATTCTGAGTTTGGATAAAATCTTCTCTGTCTGGTCTTCAGGACCGATGATTAAAACGTCTGTTTTGTCCTGATTGAGCTGTAAGACATTCTCTGCCATCCAAGACTTTATATCTAAAATACAATTTGAAAGAGTGTTTACAGGTTCAAGGTCATCAGGAGACACGGCGATGTAAAGCTGTGTATCATCAGCGTAGCTGTGAAAGTTAACCCCGTGTCTCCTGATGACATCCCCAAGAGCCAACATGTATAAATTAAAAAGTATAGGCCCTAAAATTGACCCTTGGGAAACCCCACAACTTATTTAGTGGATTCTAGAGGAGCATGTATCCATACTAACATAAAAATGTCGATCTGTTAGATAAGAATGGAACCAGTTAAGAGCAGTTCCTGAGAGGCCAACTCAATTTCTAAGTCTGTTTAATAAAATCTGGTGATCTACTGTATTGAAAGGCAGCACTAAGATCCAGCAGCACCAGAACAGAAAGTTTCTGCGTGTCAGAATTATTTCTGAGGTCAGTTAAAATCTTTAAAAGGGCCGTCTCAGTACTGTGATTTGTCCTAAAACCAGATTGACATTTTTTTAAAATAGTATGTTTAAAAATATATTTCAAAATATATGTAATTGAGTAAAAACTATTTTTGCAATAATTTTACCTAACGATGGTAAGTTGGATACAGGTCTATAATTAGCCATAATATTTGGATCCAAGTTATTCTTCTTCAGAAGGGGCCTCACCACCGCCATCTTACAGACAGTGGGGAAGACACCCGTATGAAGAGAGCAGTTTACCATAGTTAAAAGTTCCGGCTCGAAGAATCCATAACATGTTTTTAAAAGAGAAGAGGGAATGGGATCTAAAAGGCAGGTTGTAGTGTTTGCTTGGGAAAAAACTCGAAGAAGCATCTTCTGTCAGCCAGGACCAAACTCTCCAGTGTTTCCTCAGGTAAAGCCAACGCCACGGATCTATTACAATTAGTGCTATGAACCAGTTGAAGGTTAGATCTGATAGCAGTGACTTTACTCCTGAAGTGGTCCACAAAGTCCTCACATTCAGTCTGAGTGAGGCGTTATAGATTTGGTAAAATCTTTGTTTAATAAAAAAAATCATTTTTTTTCAAAAAGAAACCGGGGGTTGTGTTTATTGTCTGTGATGAGATTGAAAAAATAAAGTGTCCTTGCCTGTTTGACAGTGTGGTTGTAGATTTTCAGTTCATCTTTATAAAAGTCATTTTTCTAAACTTTCTCTCTGCTCGTCTGCAAATTCTCTTAAGAGTTAAAGTAGCCCCATTTCTCCAAGTTGTCTTTGGATTTGGTTTCAGGATTTTTGTTTCCAGTGGAGCTACTAGAATCTAGTAACTAGATCGATGGCAGACTTCAGTCTGTCGTTAAAAGTATCAGTCAAAGAATCGCAGGATTGAGGTAAAATCTGAACAGGAGTTTGTTTTAAAATGTCAATCAAATTTGCAGCCACTTCAGGATTTATATATCGTTTTGTCACAGCTCTCACTGAGGTCTCCTGCTGGATAAAACCAGTAACTTTAAAAAAAACACACAGTAATGGTCTGACATGGCCAAATCAACAACAGAGGACACACCAGCAGACAGGCCGTAGGTAATGACCAAGTCCAGGGTGTGTCCTCGGTTGTGAGTAGGCTGTGCCACATGCTGGGTAAAATCCATACTATTTAAAAGATTTAGAAACTCAAAGACAAAAGGATCTGTCAGGTTGCCAACATGAAGATTAAAATCTCCAGTAATTAAAATCCTATTATGCCTTAAGGGAATGATGGATAAAAACTCAGAAAATTCTTGTAGGAAACCGGAGGGAGGATTTGGTGGTCTGTAAACAGTGACTACTAAAATAGGTGGGTTGAAAAACAGGAATGAATGATGCTCAAATGAAGAATGATCGGTTAAGGTAAAGACTTCAGTTTTTATATTTTGTTGAGCAATTGATGCTGTTCCACCACCTCTTTCACCTCTTCTAATTGAAAATAAAAAGTTAAAATGAGAAGCCTCAGTGAGAATAGCTGGTGCTTCAGAATGAACCCAGGTTTCAGTTAAAAACGGACAGTTCAAATCATGGTCAACAATCAGAGCATTCATAATAAAAGACTTGTTTGACAGAGATCTGTTGTTTAAAAGAGCCATGTTCAGTGTAGCAGATGAATCCAAAGATGATTTTGCTTTCAAGTTAGTCTCCATATTTGGTGCTACATGAGTATACTGGAGACATCTGACAGAAGGAATGTGTGACATTGAATGAGGATGTTTCCAATGCCTGCTAGTGACGTGTACTGGAAAAGAAGATGTTTACCCCACCCCTCAGAAAGACCACACTCTGGACTTAGTTTTTTCTCTTGGACTGTACACTGCTAACCTGGGTGTGGAGGATGTGCATATGAGTGATCATAGTGGTGTTTTCTTTGAGTTAAATGTCGCTTCTGAACCTGTTTCTTCAAGCATAGTGTCTCGAAGGCACATTATCACTGCCAACACTACTCAATGCTTTTCAGCTCTGTTTGACCCTCGCTTATTTGAAGAATGTCTCAATGTGAAAAATCTGGTTGATCATTTTAGTGATCATTGTGTCATAATT
Organism: Adrianichthys oophorus; assembly: GCA_036245035.1. Classification (NCBI taxonomy): domain Eukaryota; kingdom Metazoa; phylum Chordata; class Actinopteri; order Beloniformes; family Adrianichthyidae; genus Adrianichthys; species Adrianichthys oophorus. The sequence continues at coordinate 132,676 of BSAI01000185.1, read as the reverse complement.
CTGGATGAAATGGCTCTTGTCAAAACCAATTTATAACAAAAAAGTGCATGACAGGATTAATGAAACAATTAAAAATTTAAAGGGACAGTGTTGTCAAACTGAGCATCTGTTGAAATTCAACAATCTCATGGTCCACAGGCTACACCTTAAGGATCTCATTTCCTGATACAACAAGATGGTGAAAGAAGCCAGATCCATTGGGTTTCCAAAATCATAGACCTATGTCAAAGCTTCCATTTCTTTCAAAAATCTTTGAGAAAGTGGTTGCTGAACAATTATCAGATGTCTTGGATAAAAGCAGTATCTATGATCCTTTTCAGTCAGGTTTTTGTAAACATCACTCCACAGAAACAGCCCTGCTGAAAGTGTCCAGTGACATTTTGATGTCTGCTGATTCTGCAAATACACTGTTCTGGTTTTATTAGATCTGTCATCAGCATTGACACAGTTGACCATCAGATCCTATTGAAAAGCTGAGGGACCCAATCGGTTTGTCAGGGTCAGTTCTTCACTGGTTTTCCTCTTACTTATCTGGTCAGAGTTTCATTGTCATGGCTAGCCACGCAGTGTCTAAGTCAACAGACTTACTGTGTGGTGTTCCTCAGGGATCTGTTTTGGGCCTTGTTCTGTTTCTGTTATACATGACTCCCCTCGGAAAGATTATCCAGGAGTTCAGTGATGCCTCCTACCACTTCTTTGCTGATGACATCCAGCTATGCTGCTCTTTTAAGCCTTCTGAGACACACAAGCTGGAGCCTGATTCAGATAAAACAATCGCTCAGAAAAACTCTGCACCTAAATCCAGAGAAAACAGAAACACTAGTCGTTGCCCCTGTTGATGCCATGCCAGGGATGAAGCAGCATTTGGTTCTCTTGATCAGGCTGTCAAACTCAGCCCTCAAAACTTGGGAGTCCTTTTTGACAAAGATATGTCACTGTTTGGAGCAGCACTCCAAACAGCTGGTAAAGAACTGTTTCTTCAGGTTGAGGAACATTTCTAAACATGGGAAAACAGTGTCATATAAAGATCTTGAATTTCTTATTCATTCCTTTGCATCTATGTGGCTAGACTATTGTAATAGTCTGTGTTCCTGTCTGAATAAGAAGGAGCTGTCTCGTCTGCAGTTGATCCAAAACTCTGCTGCGAGGATCTTGAGCCACACTAAGAGAAGAGCTCACATCTCTCCTATCCTCAAAGCTCCCAGTTACTTACCGCTTCTGTCACAGAAACGTGCAGACAGCTGTTCCACTTGCAGCAGGTTTATTAAGCAAAGTCAGACAGTAAGCAGCCAGGCTGCACTATAAGTCCACAGAGCTAAGTCAGAGTCCAGGATCAGGCAGAAGGTTGGGGCAGGCGGCGAGGAGCAGAGTCAGGAGCGAAACAGGGTCATGTAACAGGTGGTCAGGACAGCTGGAATGCTTGGCATGCTGGCAGAATGACACAGGCAAAACTTCGCACCAAGTGTTTGTCTGAGCCCTGCTTAAATGTCTTGGTGGCTGATGACATGATGAGGACCAGGTGTGGATATGGCTGCAGTCAGTATTCAGGTGATTGCTCTAGCTGATGACCAGGGGGGAGTCAGAGCGTTGCCTCCTGACAGCTTCCAATATAAAATATTAGTGCTGACTTTTAGAACCCCCCCATGGTCAAGCTCCTGTCTATGTATCTGGTCTGATCACCCCTTACAGGCAATCTCATGCACTGAGGTCTGTGGGTCAGAACATGTTAATGGTCCCTCACACACGCTTTCTGACCAGAGGAGACAGATCTTTTCAGGCTGTTGCTTAAATCTGTAATTACTAAAACATTTAAATCCAGTGACAATGGCCTAAAATTACCAGAACTAGTTACCTCAATGATTATTTTTTCATTGAATAAAACTCTCTCCAAAATATACAAACTCTTATTTAACTTAGATAACGAAGTCTCAATTCCAACAACAAAATGGGATGCAGATTTAGGCAGAAGTACAGACACAAGCTTATGGTCAGAAATATGTCTAAATACCTTTAAACTAAGAAAAAGTCCCCCTCCATGAACCGCCACCTTAACGTGGTGGAGGGGTTTGAGTGC
>BSAI01000185.1:105770-120602 GCA_036245035.1 Adrianichthys oophorus | reverse complement strand
CTGAAACAGTAGAAACAAAGGCATCTATAGAAACCTCTGTAACATTATGTAATAACTGATGTTAATTCTGCTAGATCTACAGTAGTGAAGCATCACTACATCACCTACGCAACTGTACACTACTGTAACTCTTTGTTAGCATCATGTCCTACAAGCTCTTTAAAAAGTCTTCAGCTTGTTCCAAATGCAGCAGCTAGATTGTTAGCAGGAACCAGCAGAAGAGAACACATTACTCCTGTGTTAGCTTCACTTCACTGGCTCCCAGTTGAATCTAAAATCAATTTCAAAATCCTCCTGGGTTTGTAACCTTCTTCCACCCCAGTCCCCCTCGCTGTAATTTTCATTACAGCCATTGTCATTTTCCAATGCTTTATTTTATTTGGCTTATCATGCCTCTGTTTGGTGCGATACAATTCACATGTTTTCCCACTCCCCTACGGGAGAGATGAATAAAATGTGTTGATTTGGAGACAGCGCTGTTGTTAGACACTAATGGTATTATGCTAGTGTAAGGAAGGCACGGAGGCGTGTGGATTCATAAGCAACAGTTTTAATTAGAAGAAGGAGAAGGCAGAGGCAACGATGAAAAACAGGCAGGGTCAGAACACAGGAGAAGGCAGGAGGCGAGGAAACAGGCAAAGGTTGGCAACAAGTCAGGAAAACAACGAACGTTTAGGCTGTAACGCATGGAAGCAGATACAAGACTACACAAGGATGAGTACATACAGCGAAGCTTATAAGGACAGTGCTTGATGACATAGCAAGAAACACCTGGGTGAACCATGGACCGGAAGCAGTGTGGTCTGACTGGCACTCAATACTCCAGTGAGTGTTCCCTCTGTGGGCCTGAGGAGGGGTATCTGGGCGAATCCTGACATCTAGCTTGTTAGTCGCTAATGCTATGGTGCTAACTAGCTGTTCTGTGAGTCCCGTGTGATCATGGACCGGTTTAAATTCTGTATTTTCATGGACCGCTCTTTAAGACGTGGCGGTTGAATACAACAAGATGAATTCATAGGACATTAAATAAAACAGTATTTTTTAAATAATTGTGGAGCTGATTCCACTGTTTTAGAAGGGTCTTTATAGCATAACAGAGTCGGTGTTACACTGTAAACTGTGACCTGTCAGATGTGCTCAATCCTCCCGTCTCCTTAAAGGTGCAGCTTTAATTTCAATGACAAGGTTGCACAGTATGAAGAATTGGAATTTCCAGTTTCTCAAAACAATGATGAAGATTTGAGAGATGTTGATGTTAAACTTGAAGTAATATTTTTCTATAATGATAATCATGACTCCCAGTTCTATACAGAGGATCAATTAAATAGTTAAAAAATGAATGATAACAAGTTCTCCATAATCTATTTTAATAGTAGAAGTTTGTATGCCAACTTCCATAAAATAAAGGGCTACTTGAAACAAAGCTTCAGTATAATTGCAGTCTCAGAAACATGGTTTAACAATGACAGGGGAGTGGACTTTGACATTAAAGATTATGAGGTCATTTATAAAAGTATGGAACTGAAAAATGAAGGTGGCGCTGCTCTGTATGTGGATTCAAACTTGAAATATAAGGTGGTATATCATTTAACAGTCGCAATAAGCAAAGTGTTTGAATGCATTGCTATTGAGATTATAATGGAGAAAAAGAAAAACGTGGCAGTAGTTTTTTTTTATACAGGGCAATTGGTTCACACATGAATACTTTTAATACTTGGATAATGAAAAATCTTAATAATAGGTTGAGGAAAGAAAATATTTTCAGAGTACTCAAGACATGCACATCTAAAAAGAGCTTTTGCAAATCAGTATACGGAGTTAAGTTATGGAACTGTCTAAATGATGATCTGAAATTGACCAACAATATACACCATTTTAAGCAACAGATGAGATAAGATACTTTATTGATCCCAGCTTGGGAAATTTGTAAAAACACAAGATGTTATTCGTCAGTAAATATCTTCATGAAAAAAGAAGGATAAAAGTAATGTACTCATATGGTCACTGTTTGCGTAGATGTTTGTTTATATGAATGACTTAATGTGTGTATTGTTTATTATTGGTGAGCATGACAGGGGCTGACAGTGTTGAGGTCCCAGTGGAAAGAATTATGGACAGGAAAAGTATAAGAATGATAAATCTGGTATGTTTGTATATATGTTTGTGTTTGTGTGTAGATTTTTGATTATGTGGGTACGTGTTTGATGATAACTAAAGGTATTTAATGCCAGTGTATTATGTAGATTATATTGTATAAACTCAAGGCATAAGTTAAGGGGTAGAATTAATAAAAAAAGGTTTTAACACTTTCCTACTCCTTTTCAAACAATATTTTTATGTAAAAAAATGTTGATAACGTAAATAGATTTGTTTTATTTTGTTGTATTGTCTTGTTGCTTTATTTGTATATGTATTGTTTGAAATAATTTTATTAGATGAAATGAAATATAATGACAAGAACCCAAAACATTCTACAGTTTTCAGGCATTTTTTTGTTATGATTTGTAATAAAATGTGATCACCTGGAGGCAGAATTACGAAATCTCAGCCCAGTGCAATGAAAAATATGTGACCTTTTGTTTTTTAAAGAAATACATTTCTTTAGAGATTGGCTGGTTGCAACGAATCCTCACAAAATGTAAAAGACTCTCAGTTTGCCGCTGCTCCCTGTCCTCCACTTTGTGCTAGCAAATGTTGCTTGCTCTTTCTCTCCCTCATACACACACACACAGCTCTGCATCTTCACTCTCACAGTAAATCCACCCATCTGATGCTCCACAGCAGCATTCAACAGCAGCCATTTGGAGAGAGGATTTCAGTTAACAGCTCCTGTGAGGTGAGTCATTCCTTGTGTCTGTCTTAAAAATAATGTTAAATATCGTGTGATCATCTACAGTAGTTTTAGTTTATTTTCTTATTAAATTCACTCATTTAAAAGCTTCATTACACCTTAATGTCTGTATTTTTGTACCTTGATCTTTTCATGCAAGCACACATCACAAACTTTTATGACTCTGATGATGCATGCAGCATGATCTAATTTCATATATGGCAACTGCTGACACAGTGGGGAAACCAGCTTGTAGCTCTAACTCAAAAAAGACAACGCACTCAACATAAAATAATTCAGGCAGTCATGGCTTTTGTCCTTCACAAACAGATTTTCATCCCTTTGGTGGTAGTGCCATGCTTCAGCTTTTCTTGCTGTTGCTGTTTGTAGCTAAATGTGTGGGAATAATTTGCTGGTGCTGGTACAACTTTGATCAGACACAGCCTCTGTCTGAGCTAAACGCTGTGGCGCATAGACCTGGCAATTCTTGCATTTAATCTGGGTGTGCTGTTTCTTTCTCATTGTTTAGTTACAATGACAGCAAAGAAGGTAAGCTAAAGGCAGTGTGTGTTTCAACGTGGGTGACTGTTTTTTTGTGGAAGCCATGTTTTGTGTTTCTCTCACCGAGTCTGAGTCACTTTATCATCAGTAGCCCTGACCAAAAGCAGAAACTGTGAAATCTCAAACTTTAAAGTGAGATGGTATGCCTTTCTTTGTGCAGGATATTGTTCTTTTCAGTCCATTCTCTTTGGAAAAGATGTACACATGAAATGTAATGCTACATCATATCTGACAGGGTCTATACTGTATGTCAGAAAAAGATTTAAGTGTATTTTGAAAAGAGATGAAATAATGAATATTCCTCCCAAAATTACACAAGAAACACAAAATAACACAGCAGAGGCTGGTGCTGCAAACAGCTCCGACTTACTTCCGGTGGCTCCATGACTCAAGTCTCTTGAGTCGCGAAGCACAAGATTTGACTCACGACAAACAGCCGTGAGCTGTGTCCAACGAGCCGGCTCACTGAAGCTTCAGTGCCATTTTATTCAGTGAAAATGAGTATCGGAGCAACTTTTGACATGTTGGACTCATTTTGTCCCATAATATGATCCAATAGCTCTCAGTAGAGAGTTTTGGTAATAAAATGAGCAGATATGTGGCTGAACGCTGACTTCTGCCGTGAGCCGGACTTTGGGTCACAGCTCGGTCTGATCACGTAAATGTAACGGGTGTTTCCCATATTAGAAGGTCCACAAACGCCTAACTCATTCTCTGCGTTCTGTTCAGTCATTTCATTCTGGTTTATTCTGGCATGAATAGAAAATAGCAAATCCATGACTGCAGGTCTCCAGAACATCAATACCTTTCTAAGCAGAAACAACAAACTCTCACACAAGACATCACATCCCTGCGAGCGGACTACTATGCTGCTGCTCTGTTACTGTGACAACTCACTGCGTTTTAAATAGGTAATCCACTTTTTTATCAAAATGTATATATATATTTTAAAATATAAGATATAAATTAAAGGGGCTGCACGGTGGCGCAGTGGTTAGTGCTCCTGCCTCACAGCAAGAAGGTTCCCGGTTCAAGTCCTGGCTGGGGGACCTTTCTGTGTGGAGTTTGCATGTTCTCCCCGTGCATGTGTGGGTTTTCTCCGGGGACTCCAGCTTCCTCTCACCGTCCAAAAACATGCTTCACAGGTTAATTGGTTAATCTAAATTGTCCCTAGGTGTGAATATGGGTGTGTAATTGTGGCCCCTGAGACAGACTGACGACCAGTCCAGGGGTATCCCCTGCCTTCGCCCATGAGTAGCCGGGTTAGGCTCTGGCAGCCCCGTGACCCCGAAAGGGATAAAGCAGTTTGGAAAATGAATGAATAAATTAAAGGCCAATATTTTGATAAATATTGTTTTCCTTGTTGAGTGAACACCTTATAAGCAGGTCAGTGTCCTTCGATGTGTTTATTATCTGGAATGAACAGTATTGGATTCATGGATTCTGCTCCGGGAAAGGAACATGGCAGAGTGACAGCTCGTCCACATATCTGCTCATTTTATCAACAAAACTCACTCTACTGAGAGCTACGGGATCATATTCTGGAACAAAATGAATTCACCATGTCAACAGGCGCTCTGACGCTAATTTTCACTGAATAAAATGGCATTGAAGCCTCGGTGAGCCGGCTCATTGGTCTGCTGTGAGTCGTTGAGTCACCGGAAGTAGGTCAAAGCTGTTTGCAGCGCCTGCTGTCTCACGATTAAAAAGAAGAAATGATTGGCCAATGTGTAACAAAGATCTGAACTTTAAACCGCTGATCCATATCTGGTGTTTGATATACTCAAATGACCTCTTGGTTGTCAGTTATATCATTCCTTTTACATAGTGCAGTCCATAGTCGCATGTTTGTCACTGATGACAAACTCATTCAAAACAAGAACAGCTGTATGATGTACACAGACACCCCAAAGAATCAAACACGTTCAAATATTTGATTTGCTCGATAATGTTATTGCCAAACATATAATATGTCATGTATATGTCCTGGTGATAGTATTTCTCTGTGCATCAAAAGTAACACATACATAAACAGAATTATCTTTTTATTTATCAGAAGAATGTTGACAGTAGCATGGCTGGCACAGTCGTATTGAAATCATTCAGGTACTATCCTATTACTTCATAAATATGATCAGTCAACACAAAACAAAAGCATTTAGCCATTTTTGATTGAGACAAAACGTTTAAAAGGGCAGTAATGGCATGAGTCTGACGGTGTTTACATTTGAAAGTAATGTTGTGACTCTTTGGAGGACAAATCTAGGCAATATGGATTCACTGTATGCAAAGTTAAAATTTGACAACAGCTACACTATGAAAACAAAGGAACATTAAAAATGTTGATCTTAAAGCTGATTCCAATAGTAGGAATTTTCAGGTATTTAAAGGGGCGATACCATGCTATCCTTAAGCCTTTTACAGTAAACAATGTCCATAGATATGGTAATATACCCTTGGCATACAGCCGTAACATTATTCTGCAACCTTGACTAACCCAACAGGAGGTTCGTACTTCTGTGACTTACCTGGTTCATCTGCAGAGGGAAGCCTGGTCTCTGGTGATGAGCTGTCAGCCTTGGCTTGAGAAATGCGCGGCTGGATGTCTGGAATACAGCACCTCCATGATCGGCTCTCTAGATTGGAGCAGGCTACTTCGTCTTCATCTCGACAAACTCCGCTGGGTCAACCCAAGCCGTTTGATGGCACTGCTGAGGACGCCCAGGCGTTCTTGGCTTCCTGCCGCCTCCATTTTGACTTTAATCCGAGCAAGTTCCTGACTGAGCAAAGCAAAGTGGCTTTCACTCAAATTTTCTGACAGGCCGAGCTAAGCGATGGGGGTTGACAGAATGGGGTTGTGGAGCCGAGGTTTGTCGCTCTTTTCGATAATTTTCCACTTAACTTCTCATGGTGTTCGACCCAACCACGCCCCACCGAACAGCAGGATCAGAACTCTTCGACCTCCAGCAAGGAGACCGCAGCGTCTCAGATTACGGCATGGAGTTACGCACTCTAGCTGCTAGCTGGGTTGACAAGGCGCTGGTGGACGTGTTTCTTCAGGGACTCTCCAGCAGACTCAAAGACAAGCTAGTGGTGAGGGAGGTTCCAGAGGAACTGGAGGGTCTGATCGACCTGGCTGTACACATCGACCAGAGGACGAGAGAATGGGGTGAGAGTGACGCAGTACCACAAGCTTCCTTCCGGCACTTCCCGCGAGATCTCCACCGTCCCGTTCCTGCACTGGAGCTCCTTCTCAGGATCCTTCTCCTTCCTCTGAGCCCATGCAGCTGGGATCAGGCCGTCTCACCCCTGCAGAGCGACGGCGATGTATGACAGAGAGACTGTGTTTGTACTGTGGACAGTCTGGGCATTTTGTCCGCCATTGCCCAAGAAACACCAGGGCTCACCAGCAAGGAGGGAACAGGTGAGCCACGCCTCCATAGTTTCACCACCCTCACAACCTGCTACCAAGATTAGGGTAATTCATGCAAGAGTTCAGGAGCAACTTGAGACATTGATTGACTCTGGTTCTGACTGGACTTAAATTCTCACAAGGTGGTAAGCAGACTAAAGATTCCTGTTGAACCCTTGTGTTCTGTTTTACACATCCAGGCTGTAAATGGTTCTGTCATACACAAAGTTACGGCACGCACTGCTTACATCAGAGTAATCGTGTCCAGTAACCATACAGAGTATATGAGATTTATTTTTTTTGTGGACTCTCTCAAACTGCAGGTCATGTTAGGGTTTCCATGGTTGTTCAGGGACACACCACATATTGACTGGTCCTCTGGACGTGTGTTAACCTGGAGCCCCTTTTGACTGTTAAACTGTTTAACCGCCACTGCTGTTCTCACCTCTGTCAAACCCCAGCCTCCTGAACTCCAGGATCTCAGCAAAGTCCCTCCTGTTTACCATGATCTCGGTGCTGTGTTCAGCAAGGAATGGGCTAAGTCTTTACCCCCCCACCATCTCTATGACTGTTCCATAGAACTCCTACCTGGGACACAATCACAGAAAGGTCACATCTACCCCTTGTCTTCCCCTGAGCAGAGAGCTATAGAGGAGTATATACAGGAGGGCCTTCAGGCCGGTATTATCCGTCCCTTGTCCTCTCCAGCTGGGGCAGTATTCTTCTTTGTGGGTTAACAGGTTAACAGGGTTTACAGCCTTGTATAGATTACAGGGGTTTTAAAAACATCACTGTTTGGAACACCTACCCTTTGCCTCATTTGCAGACTGCCAGATTCTACAGGGGGCTCAAGTGTTCATTAATTTGGACCTCTGGAGTGCCTATCACCTAATCCGTATCTGGGAGGGGGATGAGTGGAAGACTTTAACACCCCCAATGGCCACTTTGCGTACTTAGTTATGCCCTTTGGCCCCACCAATGCACCAGCAGTGTTCCAGTGTTTGATCAACGACCTACTCAAAGACATGATCAGCAAGTTTGTAGTTGTTTATCTGGATGATATTTTGTTTTTTTTCTCCAGATCTTGACACCCATGTGCAGCATGTCAGAGCAGTTCTTGGAGAACCAGTTGTTCTGCAAGAACGAGAAGTGCGAGTTCCACACCACGTAAACCCGTTTTTTCGGTCATGTTGTTTCACCTGGGAGGGTGCAGATGGACAGCACCAAATTCAAGGCTGTCCTTGAGTGGCCTGTTTCTTGTGGTCGCAAGCAACTCCAGTGCTTCTTGGGGTTTGCCAACTTGCACCGGCACTTCATCAGAGGCTTCAGTGACATGGCTGCATCACTCCATAGGATTACTTCAGCAAAGGTACGTTTTGTCTGGGACGAGGAGGCATATAAGGCATTTACAGAGCTGAAAAGAAGTTTCTCTTCAGCCCCTATTCTTTCACAACCGGACCCCACCCAAAAAATTCATTGTGGAGGTCGATGCATCTGAGTCCAGAGTAGGGGCTGTCCTGTCACAGAGAGTGTGCACAGAGAGATAACAAAGTCCATCATTCCACGTATTTCTCCTGCAAGCTCACTCCTGCAGAGAGAAACTACGACATAGGGAACAGAGAGCTGTTGGCTAACAAGAGGGCATTGGAGGTTGGAGGGGGTTGAGCAGCCGTTTTTGGTGTGGACTGACCACAAGAACCTGCAGTACATACGAACTGCCAAGCATCTTAACTCTCACCAGGCTCGGTGGGCCTTATTTTTTGATAGTTCAGCTTCACCCTGTCGTACCATCCAGGAAGCAGGAACACCAAACCCGATGCTCTATCACAACAGTTCCAGCAGGAGGAGGAGGTCGAGGACACAGCTTTGGTGGACAACATCGTACCCTCCCATCTTGTACTGGGGCCTTCCCGTTGGACGTTGGAACGCAGGATCTAGGCCGTGGTTCCTGACTCTGGCAGTGAACCAGCTGGGTGTCCTGCCGGCCGCATGTTTGTATTTACCACTCTTCGTCCTGCTGTCCTGAAGTGGGGTCACTCTTCCCACTTGGCATGCCATCCCAGTGTTTTTTGGTGGCTCAACGTTTTTGTTGGCCTACCATGTACTCAGATATAAGTGCCTTCTTCTCTTCATGTCCAGTGTGTGCCAGTGTTAAGACTCCTAGGGCTGCTCCTGCAGGCCTCCTACAGCTTCTACTTGTGCCATCCAGACCTTGGTCCCACAAAGCCATGGACTACATCACCAGACTGCCCAGTTCTAGAGGTAACACGGTCAACCTAACTATTGTTGACAGATTCTCTAAACTGGTAAAGAACTGAGAGCTGTGTTAGTGACCCTGCATGTGTTCCGACTCCATGGAGTCCCCCAGAACATCACTTCGGATCGAGGTCCCCAGTTCATATCTGCCTTCTGGACTGAGTTATGTAAACTTCTTGGGATCAAGGTCAGTCTAAGTTCTGGTTTCCATCCTCAGACCAAAGGCCAGGTAGAGCACTTTAACCAGAACTTAGAGACCATATTATGGGATATGTGCTATCCCAGCTCCCTTGGATAGAATACTCCCACAACTGGTGAACTCCACAAGGTATTCCCCATTCCAGGCAGCATTCGGGTACCAGCCACCCCTTTTTCCGCACCGGGAGGCTGCTTCCACCACCAGTGCGACTGCATTTGTGAGGAGGGGCCGGCATATCTGGAGGGGTTTTTGTCTACGGCTGTTGCAGAGTCAGGAATGATTCACTGCTGTGGCCAACCACCGGAGGACTGCTGCACCTGAGTACAGGGTGGGAGATAAAATTTGGCTCTCCTCCTCTGACGTACCTCTGAAGGGAGGTCGTAGAAAGTTAAGGCCTCGTTAAGTTGGCCCCTACCAAACACCTACAAAAATGAGCGGGTTCTCAGGAGCTGACATAACAAAGTGTTAACAACCCTTTAAGGAAGAGTTTGAGCTGCCAGCACTGCCCCCAGGCTAACACACACACTTTCGCCAAGAAGCTAACGATGATCAGCAAAACGCTTGAAATTAATGCACACAACAGTATATCTTCCAACTGTGTCCCATCTCCAATAAATGCTGGGTCTAACAGGTGTTTGTTTCTAGAGATAGACGCTGGGTTCCTTTAAGACACACACACACCCTCCCCCGGTCAGATACAGTCAAGCAGACACCGGGTGTATTTGTGTTGTCAACCAATGTAGCGATGGTCGGGGCTACAAAAGGCAGAAATACTGTTTTCTTTAAAACCATATTGCTTTTCATTTATAATGTTGTGTTTATCTATAAATTTTAGCTAATTTATAATTGAGAATAATTTGAAAGATTTTTGGTTATTGTGGAAGGAGAGAAACAGGTCTATAGTTTGTAAATAGGTGTTTGTCTCCGCTGTTATAATCAGGAATCATTTGGTTTGGAAATCTCCCAGTTTGTAGTGATAAGTTACATATGTATGTTAGAGACTTAGGGATATTGGTAATTACTTTCTTCCCCACTGTGGTTTCAATATCATCACAATCTGCTGAGTTTTTACTCTTGAATGTGTTAACAATTGATATCAGATAATCTTTGTTCACATCAGAGAGATAGATTGTGTGCGAGATCCTTCTGATGGTGGAATATTTTCTTTGCTGGTTTTGCACTTTGAAATTTCGGCTACAAACTCTGGACCCACGTTTACAAAATAGTTGTTAAGGCTGTTTGCTGCTTCATTAATAGGGGAGCTTTGACCCTTCTCATCTGTAAAGTAATCTGGGTATGTTTGCTTTTTGTCCCTTTTTTAATGATGCTGTTTAATATTTCTCAAGTACTGTCTACTTGAGTCCCTAGAGTTCCTGGAGAAAACCCATGCATGCACTAAGAGGAACATGCACTACTCCACACAGAAAGGTCCCTCATTGGTGATGCTGTTTAGGGTCCCCCAGCCAGGACTGGAACCAGGGGCCTTCTTGCTGTGAGGCAAGAGTGCTAACAACTCTACCACCGTGCAGCCCCAGCTCAATGGGACATGTAACTTTTTTTTTTTTTTGCTAATTTGGCATCGACTGTGTTTTGTTTAGTTGATGCCAAATTAGTCAAAAAAGCCAACATGTTGCCAAAATATTAGCTAAACTTGCATTTTTAAAAAACTGTAAAGAGTTCAATACTCTAATTCAAACTGAATTTAGTTTAGACATGAGCAATTAAGTGGATCTGTTATGGATTTAAAGTTAAAGTCCCATTAGTTGTCATCTTCCTGAGTGAAATTTGTTCTCCACATCTGACCCATCCCTTGAGCTGCAGACACAGCCATCCTCAGGAAGAATTTGTTAAGTTACTTCCTGATCCAATGCCTTCCCGTTGAGCATCAAGCAAGAAGGCAATGGGTCACATTTTTAGAATATTTGGCATGACTCTACCTGTATTTGAACTCACAACATTCCAGTTTCAGGGTGGAACCTGTACCACAGGGCCACTGAGCTGGTCTTTCAAGCACAGTGAAAAACGAACATTAGTTTGTCTTTGAAAGAGTCCAAAGAACTGTGTGTGTGTGCCTGTGCGTGTGTGAAAGAGTTCTGCGGTTGCCATGGAAACGCTCCTCACAGAGGAAGAGAAGGAAGGGGGCAGGAGCTTTTCTTTTTCAAAGTGACAGTTTTGACGTGGCTCAAACAAATGCTCATATCTTTGAAATCATTTATCTCTGCAAAGAAAATGAATACACTGTCAGAATCCAGAGGATGGACTACAACTAGTGGGATTTTCATGTTTTTAGGACCAGGAGTTCAGGAGTAATCGCAAGTTAAAAACAAGAAGTAAACAAGAACCTTCTCTGAAAAAATGTATTGCTAATGGGAGAAATGATCAACTGTTGCTGATATTTGGGGCTGCTGTGAGAAAACTACATGTCTCACTGTTTTCAAAGTGGTATTGTCTTAAAGCCAAGAAACATGCCAATGTTTTGATGCAATTCAATGCAACTTATACAGTCCAACATCACAACCATAGTTCAATGGCTATACTATAGCTCAACCTCAATGGGCTTCATACCGGTATTTATAAAAATATAAACAATAGCTGGTTGCTAACAAAAACTAAACAGACTAAGCTAAACTAGTATCCCTGCCTTTAAACCCTCCTTGTCTATGAAGAAAAACTCATTAAAAAAACCCTATCTTTGGGGAAACAAATAAGAAACCTCAGGGATGTCCACATGAAGGAGAGATCCTCTCCCAGGACGGACAGGTGATGTGCTAGAAGTGCTAAATTAGCTTAACTAACTATACACCTACATAAAGGATAGGCAACTCCAGGGCCGCATTCCTGCATGTTTTCCAACATACCACGCTCTGGCATGTTCTCATTAGCTGGACACACCTGAACCAGGTAATCAGTCATGAGAAGGGCTTGGAAATCTGGAAATCATGCAGACACTGCGGCCCTCGAGGTCTGGAGTTGCCTTTCCCTGCACTACGTGTTTGAATAACAATTACACTAATATGTTTCTGATCCTAGATATATTGTGTAGGTAAAAAAAATGCAGTTTTACAAATCTGTGATATGGGAGCCTTAAATGGTAAATCCTGCTCAAATAAAACCCCCAGGTTTCTAACTGTGAGATTGGAGGCTGTATTTACACCATTTGTATTTACAACGGGCTGCACGGTGGCGCAGTGGTTAGCGCTCCTGCCTCACAGCAAGAAGGTTCCTGGTTCAAGTCCTGGCTGGGGGACCTTTCTGTGTGGAGTTTGCATGTTCTCCCCGTGCATGCGTGGGTTTTCTCCGGGTACTCCGGCTTCCTCCCACCGTCCAAAAACATGCTTCACAGATTAATTGATTGTTCTAAATTGTCCGTAGGTGTGAATGTGAGTGTGCATGGGTGTGTGATTGTGGCCCCTGCGACAGACTGGCGACCAGTCCAGGGGTGTAGCCTGCCTTTGCCCATGAGTAGCCGGATTAGGCTCCGGTGACCCCAAAAGGGATAAAACGGCTTGGAAAATGAATGAATGAATGTATTTACAACACCAAAGTCCAGCAGAGGCTGGCCTTGCAAACATCTCTGACCTACTTCCGGTGACTCCTCAACTCAAATCTTGTGGGTCATCACTCAGGTCTCTTGGGTCGCGACACATGAGATTTGACTCACCATCCACAGCTGTGAGCTGTGACCAATGAGCCAGCTCACTGAAGCTTCAATGCCCTTTTATTCTGTAAAAATGAGCATTGGAGTGCCTTTTGAGATGGTTGACTCATTTTGTCCCATAATATGATCCCATAGCTCTCAGTAAAGTGAGTTTTGTTGATTAAATCAGCAGATATGTGGCTGAGCGCTGACTTCTGCCATGAGCCAGACTTTGGATCGCAGCTCAAACTCTTGCACAAAGATATCGCATACCTGCGAACAGACTACTACTCTGCTGTTGCTCTGTTACCGTGATAACTCACTCTGTTTTAAATAGTTAGTCTGATTTTTATTTTAAAAAATTATTTGAACTTATGAAATAAAAATTAAAGTGCTAATATTTGATTAAATATTTATTCCCTTGTTGAGTGAACATCGTATAAGCAGGTCAATGTCCTTTGATGCGTTTATTATTAGAAATGAACAGACAGAAACGAACAGCAAGAAAGATAAAAGAAAGTTGCAACTGAAAGAGGCAGAAAGAGATGAGGATTAGATGGTGGCACATGCAACACAGCATTCACACAACTATCTTTTGGTTAACTCTGGCTTTTTTTTACCCATGTTTAATCATGTGTTTTTTTAAAATAAACTAGTGTTTCTCCATGTCAAGACTACACCAAAAATGTAATCTAAAATGTTGTGCAATTCTTTCTTTATAAAAATGACAGTCTCTCACTCTTGTTTTCTGCTTAAGCCTACATTGAGAATGGCCTGCAGATAGTGTTGCAAGCATCTGAGAGAAGCACCGCCCCAATGGAAGTGACAGATAAAACAACTTCCATGCATGAAGAGCAGCTGACCAACTTCACATGGGGCTCCTACCAACAGAACTACACCATTGCTCCTTCCTCCCTAAAAGACAAGAGAAGCACCCCTGCTGCTGCAGCATGCGGGCAGGTCCCTATAGCTGTGGAGGTCTGTACCTCGGCATGTGAGTTTGTTTCAGGCATTTCAGATATCTTTGGGACAACTCCAACCACTGATGGGACTTTTGAGTTGCATCTCATTATGAGATATGAGACAACAGTTACATATCCCAAAATGCCATTGCACAGCGACATTTTTGAAATTCAAAACACTGTTCTTTATGCCACATTTCCTGGTGATTTATGTTACATTTGTTCTTGCCATAGATTGACGCCAGTCAAAAATGTGTTCATAAGCTTGACGCCCCAGCCGCGTGTGGGAGGAGCTACTGCCAAAAGTTTTCAGCCTGATGGCTACATGGAGCAGTGTCTGTATTTATCTCATTTCAATGCATGGAAGACACGGAGTAAGAGCAGTGACACGCAGTGAAGGTTGTGGCTGCTGAGGCACTGAGTCTTTCTGGGTGAGATTGACAAAACAAATGAGAAGCCTATACGGGTCATTCTAGAACTGGAGAACATTTTATGTACCACCCATCATATTTCACATTATCCACATCAAATTTTTAAAACGTAGTTTCTGACTAAATATATGTCTTGAGACCAAATTTACAGAAATCAGAGAAAAGAACGATTGAGTTTTGAAAATAACAAATCAGTCTGGAGTAACCCCTAAAATACTATTTTTTATTATCTCCCTCCTAATGTCCAAATTGAATTTTAACATAATTAATTTTAATTTAAGATAATTAGTTGGAGAAGGCGTTCGACTGTGTGCCCTGTGGTGTCCTGTGGAGGGTACTTTGGGAGTATGGGGTCCGGGGGGCCTTACTCAGGGCTGTCCGGTCTCTGTATGACTGGCAGTAAGTCAGACCTGTTCCCGGTGCATGTTGGACTCCGGCAGGGCTGCCCTTTGTCACCGGTTGTTTTCATAGTTTTTTTTTTTTTTTTTTTTTTTTTTACTTGTCCTGTCCAACAGCTGAGCAAACAGATATGAGCTGAGAACCT
>BSAI01000185.1:56363-75770 GCA_036245035.1 Adrianichthys oophorus | reverse complement strand
CACTCAAACCCCTCCACCACGTTAAGGTGGCGGTTCATGGAGGGGATGAGTTTTAGATTTAGCAAAGTCACACTTTGATGAGTTGGTCAGGCCAGCAGGCTGCAAACGCTTCAGGACACATCCAGAAGTTTAATGTATTCCCCCCAGGTGTCACTGTAAACAATGATGTCATCCAAATATTATGAAGTATATTAATTATTTAAATACCTGAAATCAAAGCAGAACCTCATATTACCATCTTTTTTGTAACCAGGACCACTGGGTGGCACCATTCACTCTTTGAGGGCTCAATAATTCCAAGGGACAGCATTTGGTTGACCTCCTCTTTTAGTGGGATCAGCAACCTCTCTATTATTCTGTAACTCAAACATCTCACAGAGGCTTCTCTTTAAACACAATGTCATGGGAGACAACATTTGTCCTCCCTGGATTATCTTGAAACACTTTGGAGTTAGTCAGCGTTCTCCCCTTCTCCTCAGGCAGGTGACTTAGATCAAAGTCTACTGAGGTGGTCACTGGTAGATACTGTTTTTCACCATCTTCCTCCTCCTGCGTCCCTCTAATTAATAGAGCAGTCTTTGTGGGCCCCTCCACCCACACCTTCAGGAGGTTGGCATGCAACGCCTTGCTGGAACGGGGTTGCCCTGGAGTTACCATTCTAAACGTTGACGGTCTCAGTTTTTGCTGAACTTCAAATGGACCCTGCCATTTTGCCAGTAATTTTCTGCCTTCAGTTGGCATTAGTACGAGGACTCTTTACCCAGGATTGAAAGACCTTTGTTGGGCTAATTTGTCATACCATTGCTGTGCTTATGACATATGGGAGTGGGTCAGCTCTCTCAACATTCCCTGATCTGGAGAACAAAAGAAAGCAAGTTTAATACAAGATACAAGTATTTCCAAAGGAGAAAACCCTGTTAATGCCTGTGATACCTCCCTATAAGCAAAAAGGAGATAGCGTAGCCACCGGTCCCAATCACTGCCTATTTCTTTAGCATTTGTTTCAAAGTTTAATTGAACCTTTCAGTAAGACCATCTGTCTGTGGAAGATATGGTGTTGTTCTTAAATGTTTGATGCCCAGTAGCTTTTAAACTTGTTTCAGTAGGTTTGACATGAAGTTGGTTCCATGATTGGTTAGGATTTCCAGGGGAAAACAAACTGGAGGAAAAAAAACTGCACAAGGGAGGAAGCAACTGATTTTACCTTTATGGACTTCTGTGGAAACATGTTTGTATATTTTGTGTTTTAATCCATGATAACAAGCATGCAACATTTACCTGCTTTACTTTTTTCAATAGGGCCAGCAATGTCCATCCTCAACCGCTCAAATCGAGTGCTTATAATTGGTAAAGGTTGAAGTGGAACTCTTGCCAGGGTTTTGATAGAAGACTTCTGGCACTGAGGGAAACTTTTACAAAACAGGACAACAGCAAGCCAGGCCAAAAAAAAACGTTTTATTAATTTGAGAAGTGGTTTTGTGTTTCCCGAAATGGCCTGCCCATGGGATCGAGTAGACCAGCGTCAAAACCAAATCCCTCACTGTTTGTGGTATATAAGTTTGTGTCCCTTGCCAATGATGAAGGCCCTGGTCCAAAAAAAGTCTCGAGTCTCCAGTCTCTGGTGTTTTTTTTCCACCGCTCTCTGAAAAAGAGGTGCTAAAGTTGTGTCGTCATGTTGCAGGTCTACAAAATTCCCAGGAATCTCAAAACCCAAAAGGCTCAGGCTCAGGAGTGGATTCTTTATGCAAAGCTTAGTGGCACAGCTTTTCTTTTCAGACCTTTTCTGTCTGTGTGACTTGTGAGACATTAAAGCATGGAAGTGCCTGGAGAGCTGAAGTGGGTTCCTTCCAACATCTTGGCCTGGGCTCGTGTCACAATTAAGACTCAAAAGGTCAACTCAAATAGGGAGATCCTGACCTAATACTACTGTAAATGGAAGATCATATATACAAATCAGCTGTTGGATATGGTTTTATATCTCCATGCACACAAAAAAGAGAGATGGTTTTGCTAGTACAATAACGCTTGAAGGAACATATTGTTTATGGACAAAAGTCTGATCGCTTCCTGAATCCGTCAGTGCTTTCAGGGTTCTGCCATTAACAAAAATTTAGTTTTATGTTTGTTTCAGGTTTTTTTTCTGACTTTGTACAGTGGAGGGGCACAACATACATCTGCGTTATTTTTGCTGAATATTGTGGAGGGTTAAGTTTTGTGTGACCCTCCATCCCACAGAGATAACAAATCAGTTTTCTGACAGAAGAGTTTGAATAATCCTTTGATTTTGCCCACATTCATGGATGGTTTTTGGTTTATTGACTTATCTTTTGGTCCTACTGAAATGTAGCTCCATGGTTGTCCACTTTTACAGGCGGCCACAAACACTTCTGCAAGAGTTGCAGCCTCTGAAGATGGTTTAGGATCAAGCTCCTTGATCCAAACCTGTAACTCAGGTGACAACATTCTTAAATATTGCTCTAACATTAAAATTTCACCAGTTTCTTCTGTTGTTTTACTCTGGGGCTGGATCCACTTTACATAAAGCTCCTGCTATTTTGCGTAAAGTTCTTTTGGACTTTCATCAAAGTTTGCATCCAAGGAAAGAAACCTTTGTCTATATGTTTCATGGTTCACATTGTATTTACAGAGAATGGCAGTTTTTACTTTATCATAATCTAAAGAGTCTTCAACATCCATGTGTATGTATGCACTTCTATCTTTCCATGTAAGTAGAGGTATTGAGTGAAACACCCAGTCATTTTTCTGCCATCGACAAGCTGCTGCAATACAAAGGTTGTTAACAAATTTTTGCAGCTTTTCCATTCTGCTTCTGGTTCAACGGAAGTGTGACTGACCTGATGGGGCATTCGTGAGATTACTGCTGGAGCCGCTTTGAGAGAGAGGACCAACCACCGAAGGTTCCAAGTCTGGTGGCTCACATTTATTTAACCTGGAATCAGGAACAGGAGTGGTGCTGGTCCAGCTGAAGAAGCTGGAACTGATGTTGATTGTCGGTTCCTTACCTAGCTAGGCCCTCAGTGCAATTTGTCGCTACAGAAGCTCAATTTTCTTTTTCCTCAATGGTTTGTGCCCCAGAATCCATCGACTGGTTTAATCCACCTCCTCTTGAAGCTTTGACAAAAATTCAGAGCCGAAAAACCCATTCCCCTTCCCATGGAGTTCAGCTACAGGTAGAACCCTCTGAGAGAGCTTCCCAAGGTGTATATTTATTCCTCTCTTATCTTCAATACAGTCGATTTTATTTATTTATTATTTATTATTATTTATTTATTTACCCCGGCCTGCTTGGTGTTTTCATTCATGCACACACACACACTTTTTGTAAGGCTGGTCTGTGAACAATATATGTAAAAACGACTTTTTTCAAAATGTCAGCTTTTCTGTTGGTTTTATCTCCATAGCAACCATTTTATTTTTTGGTCACCTGGTTATACCAAACAGAATGACGTAATTTTCAGAAGAATCAGCAAAAGGTAAACTTTTGAATTTCCTTAACAACCAAGGTTATTTGCTAACTACGCCCATGTGTGTCTTATAATATTATTTCCAGCTCTAGTCACGTACTTGAAAATCACCAAATCCCAGATTTTGACACAAAATGGCCACCAAGCGATAGGTCATGTGGCCATCCCATAACAATTTCAAAACTTTGTTTGGATATCCCCAATACATATATAATGGTTTTGTTAGTAGATTCCAACTTTTCTTTTCTTTTTTCTGAGTCAGCAGGTTTTTTTGCGATGTTTTTTTTTTGCTTACTGCAGCCACATTGTCATTATGTATTATAATGTATAAGCTCCATTATGTATTTTGTTATATTGTTACATTCAGCTTGAGCTACTTAATGTTTGGATACCCTTTTTTCAATATTTGTGAAAATCTTGTGGGTCACCTACTTGAAAATCACCAAATCTCACACTTTGCTACAAAATGGCTGAAAATCCGTGGGTTGTGTGGCCATCCCATAATGACTTCAAAAGTTCCATTGGATGTCCATAACTCAGTATTGGTTTGGTTTTTAGGCTCCATAAGCAATTTTCGGTCCATTGATTTTTTTTTTTTTTTTTTTTTACGGTTTTGCTCGCCATGATGTCATTGTCTTCGGGCTGGCGTCATTCCATCTGCCAAAAATTCATTTTCAATTTTCCCTAGGTATGTGCAAATTTTTGTGACTTTTTGTGCATGTTTTGGGGGGCAAATTTTGACTCAAAGGTACAGAAAATTTTACAGCTGTGAAAATAATATGGTCCTTGCAGTCAGGGACTGCTGTTGCGGGGAATAATTATTCCCATAAACTTCATTACAGTAGGTGAGGTAGGGCAGCAATAAATTAGATAGTCTCTGATTACTAGCTAGCCTGGCAATAATCCTGTCCAAAGAGGAATGTTTTCAGTCTAACTTTGAATGTAGAAACTGTGTCAGCCTCTTTTACATGAGCTGGGAGTTTATTCCATAAAACAGGAGCTTGGTGGCTAAAGGCTTTACCTCCAACTGTGCTTTTAGAGATTCTAGGAACCACAAGCAGTCCTGCATTTTGAGAGCGAAGTGTTCTGTTTGGTTGGTAAGGCACTATGAGATCTTTAATATAGGACATTATTATGTTATATATTATTGTTCCATAAGAAGCTGAATATGGCTGAGTTTAATGTTTTGAACCATTTTTGTGGTGGTTTCATTTTTACTGTGGCTATCTTACCCATGAGGGACAGAGGCAGGTTGACCCAGCGGGTTAGATCATCCTGTATACTTTTTAGTAATTGTTATTGATTCACTGATAGAAATTGAATTATTTAAAAAGAGCAATATGTCATCAGCATAAAGACTAATTTTATGATTGCTGTATTTTGTTGTAATTCCTTTAATGCTCTCACGCTGTCTTATTGTTGCAGCCAAAGGTTCAATAAATATAGCAAAAAGAGAGGGGGACAGTGGACAACCCTGTCTGGTCCCTCTACCAAGAAAAAACCTGTCAGAAGTCTGTTTGTTGGTTCTGACTGATGCATTTGGGTTGTGATATAATATTTTAATCCAATCAATGAAGGATTCCCCAAACCCAAACTTATGGAGGGCAGCAATGAGGAACTTCCAGTTTACTCTGTCAAATGTTTTTTCAGCATCCAATGAGAGTATGGTTGTTTCCTGGTTTTTAATAGTGGCAAAATCTATTATGTTAACAAGTCTGCGGACGTTATCACTTGAGTGTCTACCTTTGATGAATCCAGTTTGATCATGATGAATTATATGAGGAGTGATTTTTTTCTATTCTCTGCGCGAGGGCTTTGCAAATAATTTTTACGTCTGCATTGATTAGAGAAATGGGGCGATAGCTTGAAGGAATTGTGGGATCTTTTTCTGGTTTGAGAAGGAGGATGATGTTAGCTGAATTCATGTGAGGTGGCAGTGATTGGCTTTCCTTGATAAATGTAACCATTTTATAAAAAGTTTGTGCCAGCTGTTCCCAGAATTCTTTATAAAACTCAGCAGGAAAGCCGTCAGGCCCTGGAGCTTTGTTGTTGGGCATCAGTAACAGAGCTTCATGAAGTTCAGCCAATGAGAGCAGAGAGTCTAAGTTTGAGCTTTGATCCTCATTTAATCTGGGTAGAGTTACATTATTAAGAAATGAGTTAATACTTTGTTCTGATGGATTGACCTGTTATGTGTATAGGTTTTTATAAAAATCTTTAAACGTTTTATTGATTTTAAGCGGGTCGTGAGTGACAGTTCCTGTGTGGTCCATGATAGATGTAATTGTTAATTTTTTCTTTATTCATTTTAAGATGATTAGTTCGCCACAACTTTCGGTTTGAACACTGACTTACGGTTTCAGTAAAAAGTAAGCTCCTTTCGCTATTTTTTTTGGAGCTAGGTAGTCTTGGAAAATGGCCTGTCTGCTGCAGCACAACAGCATGAGTCAGCACAAAAGCTCATCTCTCTCAAAAAGCAGTTCTTCTATGCTCCAAAGCTAAGTTTTTGGTTCAGTCAAAGTGTGAGTGCCTTTAAAGTCATCATCCATTTAGCGTTCTGTTGGTTCTGCAGATCAAAATGTTTAGACATTTGTATTAAGGCACATCCCCATGAAAATACTGATCCTGCATGTCCAGTTGACAGAATTTAAAAATGAATCAAACTGAAAATGAAACTAGAAAAGAAAAAGAACACAAAATAAACTCACTGGAAAGGAGATTGTTGTGGTATTTGATTTTATTTATGTCTTTACTGCAAAGTAAATGTCTCAGAGCAAAAAAAAAAAAAAAAAGAAGTCAAATAACCTGAACAGTCAAATATACTGTGTGTAAAATTCAAAAGCACAGAAAATGTTTTGGTAAATGAAACGCAACAACAAACATCTGTTAGACCAGGGAAATGTAGGACACAATTAGAAGATTAACAATATTGTGCAAATAAAAGCGTTTCGTCGATCACCGTTAGCTTCATGGAGAAAGTGTGTGTTAGCCTGGGGGCGGTGCTGGCAGCGCAGACACTTCCTGGAAGCGGCTGTTCTCACTCGTCTCTGTCACCTCGTGAGAACCTGTTCATTTTTATGGGTTGGGAGGGGCTGGTGCTCAGAGCGCAGGTTTTTAGAGGAATACTCAGAGATGCATGAACGGATCAAAATACCACTTTGGGGGGGGTTTCTAGTGAGGAATGAATGAATTATAATCCACTTCAAAGCTCAAACAGTTGATTTTGCATGGTATCGGCCCTTTAACAGCTCAGAGCTGTTTTATGCCAATGGGTTGGACTTCAATGTTTTCTTAAGAACACAACTTCCAGCTAGAACAAAGGAGCATCTTCCTGAAGGTATATCTGAGCTCAGCACTACGAAAGGCATAAATGGCAGGGTCGATGAGGGCATGGCTCATAATGAGCAGCACATGCAGCTGGAACAGTGATCTGTAACACTCACAGTAAGGGTTCAAGGGACACACCATTATAATGATCAGGTGGGTAAAAAATGGTGCCCAACACACCACAAAAGCTCCAAAAAGGATGGTGAGTGTCAGAGCTCCTCTCATGTTCCTGGCCCACTGCCGCTGACACTGACACTTGCCTTCACCACCAGGGGGGAAGGCTGCAATGCTCTTGGCATGGATGCGTGCCAGGAGAAACATGTAGACATAGAGGAAGCAAATAATAGCCAGTGAAACGATGAAAAAGACAACAAAGCAGATCATGATGAACTTGAAGTCAAAGAACCTCACCATCAGCACAGCTGACACACCACATGTTGCCCAGATGAACACCAAAATACCTCCAGTTCGCTGCATTGTCATTATGTTGTGGTATCGCAATGCATGGAAGATGGTGATGTAGCTGAAGGACAAAAAGCAAATGACGTCATGGTCTAATACTGCTTGCAGCAGTTCCAGTTTGAAACAGAAAAAATGCTTCAAAAGTGTACCGGCCTCAAAATGAAGGCCTTCAAATCCAGACAAATCTGTTCTTCTTTGTCTCTTGGCTGCTGTCACAGTAAGTTATGCACTATTCTGAATCCTCCTCTCTGACATCGACCAGCCTCAGGTTGTCATTCACTACATAGAAAAACTCCTTTTCGGTCCTTTTGACTGTTGTTCTGATGCATCTCAGCATCCTTTTACTATCATCACTGTTCCTCCTCTCAACATGTCCAAATCATCTCTATCTGCTTCCCTGCATTTATCTCCAAAACATCTACAAGGATCTGTTCTTCTGATGAATTCATCCTGGTCCTATCCATACTCCTCACTTTCAAAGAAAACTTTAGCCTCTTCATCTCTGCCTCTTGTCTCTTCTCAGAGCGACTGCTTCTAAACCAACATCATGCTGCTCTCGCCACAGTCTGCTACACCTTTCCTTTCATTCTTAAAGACACTCTGGTCACACATCACACCTGAAGCTTTCCTCCACCCGTTCTAACCTGCTTGCACACACCTCTTCACCTCTCTCTGTTGTTCTAGGCTTGTCAAAATCTCAGTCTTCAGAAATTCCTGTCTGTGCATCACAGCAAACAAAAAGGGGCTCAAAGTTGCGCTCGCTGCTGTCCCACTTCTACCTTCAACTCTTCTTCCACACCTACAGCACACCTCACCTGTGTTTTCCAGCTTTGATCCATGTTCTCCACAACTCCAATGTATTTCTATACATTGACTTCCTCCTCCAAACCGCAGCTCCTTTCTCTGTGACCTGTCATAGACTTTCTCTACAGCTACATACACTGACATCACTCTGACCTTCTATGTTCTTTTCCAGACACATTCTCAAAGCAAATATTGGATCTGTGGTTCTCTTTGTTTGCATGAAAATATAGTATTGTTCACAAATGTTTAATTCTGACCTCAGCCTACAACTAGTGTTTCTACTCTTAATCACAGTTCAAATTTTGCCGTTTCGTGGATTCTTTTCAGTGCAACTTTGTAAACTTTGTTTTAACAGCATGCTGTGTCCTGCATCCTGATTGGCTGTTAAATATTGCTGGTTGTCTTCATCATCTTCAGTGACCTCCTCACCTGAACTTATGTCATCTTTTCTACTGCCTGCCCCATCTCTTCAACTATGTGCTTTTCCGTTTCTGTAGCTTCTGGAAGTTCTTCTTCCATCTTTCCATCACACTTGTGAAAGCTGTCAAACATATTTTCATCAGTGTCCTTTTTCACACTAACCTTCTGCTCATTCTTCCATCTTTGTTTCTCTGCATCACCTGTACAGATCCATCTGTTCCTCCTCTGTGTCCATCCTGTTGTACAATTCCTCATACACCCTGTTTGGCTGTTGCCACCTCCTCTTTCACCTGCTACATTTACCCTTCCTTCTGTCCTCTCAGTGCCTAATCTTTTCCTTTTAACACACTCTCGAGCGCCTTCATTCCACGCCCAAGTCTCCTTATCTGCTTTCTTTTGTCTAGATGGCACACCAAGTCCTTTCCTCCCAGTTTCTCTGATTACTTTGGCAGTAACTGTGCACTCATCTAGCAGAACCTCTTGATTTCAGATATCTGAAGCAGACTAAGGTTCTTTAATGACAGATGAGTTTTTAATACAAAGGCCTGGACATTAACATCTACCACTTTCTTTGTTTAATCAACAGCTAGCAAAAGAGCATCATAAATGTTCAAAAGTCTTTCCTGTTTACGTACCGATCCACAGCAATGGCTAGGAAACTGAAAATGGAGCCAACAAACGACATGCAGAGCAGGGAGTCCATCATGTCGTCCAGCTTGGTCTCTGAGGGACCTCTCTTCTCTAACTGTCCCACATCAGCAAAAACTATCATCACGTTCTCCCAGGTTTTCGTCAAACTTGCAATGGTGTTAAAGGCAGCCAGACTGCAGATGAAGCAGTACATGGGCGAGTGCAGGTTTCTGTTCAGTGTGACGGCCAGTACAACCAGCAAGTTCTCAGCCAGGCTCACCATTCCAACCGTGAAGAAGATGAGGAAGGGGACCTTCACCTCTGGGCAGTCTGTCCGGTTCACAGAATTAGTATTCATGACTTCAAAGTTGGATCTAATGGAGCTAGAAAAATTCTTGAAAAAACACAATGTTTTTGAAAAATCAGAACACTTTAAGCAAGCAAAAGTATATTTGGTGCTAATATCATGCTATTTATAAAATTAAACAAAAATTATGAAGTATTATCAGGTAAGAGTCATTTTTAATAACACAGCTTATTTTATGATACATTATACTTTTTCTTTTCCTGTCCAGAGGCTTATGTTCCTGTGTTTTTTTTTTTGTCTGGCAGGTGTAAGCTTGAGCATTTTCTCTGGAAGGGGTGCAATTTTGACCCTCCATTTTCTTGCTACTTCTGTAAAAACTGCTTTCTTTGTATGTGATTGTCTGTTGTAATGGTGGCCTTTCAATGGCGCACATAATGGTGCACCATATTTATTTATGTATTTCATGGAGCTGAATGTGAACCTGTTAAAAAAAATTAAAAATCTCTAATCACCACTCTGCCAATAGTCTAACTGCTGCTCATTATGATGTGGAATCAGTGCCATTCATAGCCCTAGCAACACAAACTCCTCACTACAAGAAAGCGACACATTAGGAACAAAAAGCATTCTGAGAGGAAAAGAAACAGGTTCAATTGTCTTTATAAAGGGTGTGAAAATCTGTTTTCAGAAATATCTGTATTACATTACCCTTAATGACAATAAGTAACTAACACGATCATAAACTTTAGTAAATATATATTTATGTATGAGTTTGATCTTGTGTGTTTGTGTGCATGTTTTTGTGTGTGCGTGGATGTGTTATGTGTTTGTGTGTTTAACGTGTCTCCTCGCATCTGCATACTTGTGAGCATGTTTGTGTTTGATTGTGTGCATCTGTGAGGTTGTGGGTTTTCTGATGATCGTAACAGCTGTTGTTGTTTGTGTCTCTTTTCTCCAAGTACAGTTTTTTTTCTCTGAAGAAAAATGCAGACCAGCCATCAAAACATGTCAAAGTAAACTCCATATTTATCCTTCTCGTGTCTCACCAGAAAAACTTAACTGCCTCTCATATCTACTTTCTTTTGCTGCACAAGTAGAGGAAGTAAGAGGCAAACTGTTGCAATAGCTGACTGTAAAGTTTCAATGTTTTCAATTATTTGGTATCAGTTGCCAAATAATGTTCTTTTGTATTTTTTATTTAATTTCAGTGCATGGAGGTCTGTCCAAAAATCACAGAGGATGACTTTCTCTGAAGAAGCTATTCTAATGCTCTTGTCTGCTGTAAACAAGGTTGTATTCCTGATAAAAAAGGTTCTCTCTATGGAAGTGTAATTTGTCCTACCCCTGCTGAACATTCACCTCCAAACTTGCCCAAATGCCCTTTTCTATAAGCTTTTAGCAATTCAAACTGTTGATTTTGCTGACCTCACATATCACAAAGTTCTTTACTGTAAAACCTTTACTTTAAAAAATTAAGTAAAACGTTATTTTTCAATGTACCTGCTGAGTCCTTGGTTAGACGGTGTAAACATGGAAGATAAATCAGCCGTTCTTCCTCTTTAGTCAGCTACTAAATTATTCTTTAAAATTATTTTCAAAAATCCCATCTTTCTTCTGGAAAGCAGCTCTTGAAATACCTCAAATGGAGCTGTGTGGACCTGGAGCTTTTATGTATCTGATCAGGTTTAAATAAGCAGGAGTGGGGACTCTTATTTTAGCCTTGGATGGCTGTCTAATCAAGGATGCTCTCACGTTATTTTCCCCGTTACCTTGTTTCTGCTGTCTCCATTAATCCATCAGCTCAAGGATACCCGTTTGCTTTTCATGTTTTCTTCTCTATGTTAATGTTCCAGCTCAAACTACTTGTTTTGTTCACATTTAGTAATATTATTTAGAAAATTAAGTCTCAAAAAATTATTTTCTTTGAAAATGCAAAATGTTCAGTTGTGTCTGTACATAAAGGTGCAGCACAAACAACATTTCCCAAGAAATCTTACATAAACACGTAGGCGGCAGTTTAAATTTGAAGAAAAAACATTTCAAATAATTTTATTAGGCTTTTAAAAAATGATTAAAACTGGCTGAGAAAAGTGGGCAATTTTAAGCAGCATTCACACCACACGCTTTCGCGTGGCATGCCCATCTTTCGCTGCACAGCCAATTCTGTGCTCTCCGCATGGCTAAAACTGTGTTCCCTAAGCTCGCCATCATGGCGGATGGCTGTGGGAGGAGCTACCAGCTAATGTTTTTAGCCTGATCACTACATGAAGCCGCATCTGTGTTCATCTCATTGACACTGCATGGAAGACACAGATGCTGTTGAGAGATCAGTTCTCTAGAGCTCTTCAAAAACATCGGTGATCACGTCTCCATGTGGATCGTGGGCAATCAAAACATAAATTCATGAATATATATACTTCTACCCACAAAAACTAAATAACATTCAGTCACCAAATAGCAAACACCCTTTTTCTGTAACCGCTCTTGTGGCGACAGCAGTTTGTAAGGTGTTTGTATTTCACTGATTCTGGAAGTAATCGGGTTGGAATGCTGTTCTTATTGTGTTTTATTCTTAAATACATTGTTGTATTTCGTTCAACATAAAGAATACATGATTTTTTTTTTTTCATTTCTATGAACATCTTTTAAAAGCAACAACAAATATTAAACCAAAGGTTTCATAGACTACATTTGTGTTAACTTTATATTACTAAAAAACTTGTGGTTATAGAGAAAAGACATTCTGATGGCATTTAAAATCTGAAGAATTATCCTGTTTTTGATCAATGTTTATAGTAGTGTGTGTTGAGTATTTAGCGAAAAAAAAACAAATAGAAAAAAAAAGATTCATTGTACTACCAATGCTGGATGCAGGGTTCGAACCCGGTGTTCTTTCAATTACAAAAAGAATATGTATAGTAAGGGTCGCCAACCTTTTTGAAACTGAGAGCTACTTCAAGAGCACTGAGTAATGCAAAGGGCTACCACTTTGATAACACACTTCTGAAAGAAGGAAGTTGCACAGTTCACCTTTAATTTTATATTAATGATATTCTACGTGAAGACACTGATTGTTAATGATTATTAATTCATCAATAAAGATTCAGAATGATTCAACAAGGTAGGAAACAGATAAACTTCAACATGCAATATTTTATTACCTTTCCAATTGTTTCTTTTTCAAAAGATAACTTCCACAACATTTTGCAGGAAATCAAGTTCAATTTTTCAAGACACTATCAGTTTTTATCAAATCATGAACTCTGCACCACGTTTGTACAAATGATCAATTATGTAAGATTTAACAAAATCAGCTTATTTCAAAATAAATCTTATCGCATTTGTACTAATTATATACATCAAATACAAATACTATCAACCTGAGCGCTAAGAACGGCCACATCTCTATGGTTGAGAGAGGTGAAGAGGTGTGTGCAAGCAGGTTAGAACGGGTGGAGGAAAGCTTCAGGTGTGATGTGTGACCAGAGTGTCTTTAAGAATGAAAGGAAAGGTGTAGCAGACTGTGGCGAGAGCAGCATGATGTTGGTTTAGAAGCAGTCGCTCTGAGAAGAGACAAGAGGCAGAGATGAAGAGGCTAAAGTTTTCTTTGAAAGTGAGGAGTATGGTGAGAGCGTTTCGCTCTTTATTTTTTGATGATATATGTCTGTATGTGCTGATGTATAGTCCGTTCATAGTGCAGAAGTGCTTTCGGGATGCCAGGCTCTGTGAATGGTAAAATCTTGGTTTAAATGTTCTGAAATGCCCTAATCCTTATAAGGTCACGCTTAAGTTGGGGAAAGGAGCTTCCTGCCTCGAAAACATCCTTATCTGCTGGGGAGGGGAGCTTACACATCTATATTGGTATACACACCTGCTTTGAAATAGCCTTATAATGACCTGTTTTGCACGTTCAAGGTTAGGGAATGAGGCTTCTTCCTTTGAAAACATATGAAATATGTTTTCACAGCAGGAGGCATGATGAGGCACTCTCATGGGCTTGCAGGGGGGATCGGCCCTCCTTTTCTGCATGCTATGATGTTTGTGCAAATTTATAAAGACGGAGTGATCTGAAGGTCAGGTAGAGTCAGCTGTGGGTCACAGACGGACGCCCAGCCGGGTTGAAGCCACTCTGCCGGACTGTCAGGCTCTCCAGTCAGTGTCAAGGTAGGGGATGAGAATTAGAAACTGCTAAAGGCTTAACCCTGATGAATGTCAGTGTACTGTGTTTTATCGTGCTGTTGTGGGGAATAAATTGACATATTATTCTAGCAAAGCATGGTTTCTGTGTGATCATTTTGCATACGCCGATCGCTCCCGGACCTGAGAAATTTCACAAAACACTCTGTTACAGCAGAGATTGTTTCACTTAGGTAACAAAAATACTTCCTCATATCTGCAATCCTGACAATCAAATACATTTGCAGCCTTTAAAACAAATCCTCATGTCTGTTAACCTTAGTAACATATCTGTAACAGTTTTTCAGTATTTTAAATCTACCTTTGCTATGGAACTGACATGTTGACACCAACAGCATCTGTCATTTGTTTCTTTGCCTGTCAGTGGGAAGCCTGGCGTTGCATGCTCTCCACCAGTGTACTGTAATCTGGGATGTAAGTTGACACTGCAACTCTCAGTGACTCTTACAGATGTGCATCAGTGAGGCGTGTTCTGTGTTTGTTCTTAATGAAGTTCATGTCAGAAAAGGCTGATTCATACAGATAGGTTGAACCAAACATGCTGGCAACCTTCATGGCTGCTGTGCACACACCACTGTACTTTTCAGTATCTGCAAGGCAACAAAAGTTTGGTGCAGCCTGGTTGGCTTTGAGGTGGAGGTCATTTTGCAAGGTTACAATTTCCATCTCCACCTGACCAACATCCAAGTTGAACGTTGCACTTAGTTGCTCAGCAATGCATGTTGAATCCACTTGCATGAAAGGATTGGAAATGAATGACACACATGGCTCAAGCTGATCAAAGTCACAAAACCTCTTCTCAAACTCTTGCCCAAGTCTGTTTATGACTTGAGAGTACTTTTCTGCAGCTTCGTCAAAAGTCTCAGATGCAGAAGCATTGTCTTTCAGCACTGATTGCACAGAGGGAAAGTGCAGCACTTTTTTTGACTGTAATTGCATGAAGAAAATGCTCATCTTGGTTTTAAATGCATTGACAGAACTTATCATGTCAGCAACAGTTTTACCTTTGCCCTGCAGCTCACAGTTCAAAAGGTTTAGTTTCCCAGTGATGTCAGTTAAAAATGCAAGGTCCAGTGTCCACTCAGTGTCTTCCAGCAGAGAGATGTCTTCACCTTTGGACTGCATGAACTCTTTGATTTCATCCAAAAGTGACAAAAAACGTTTCAAAATACGTCCCCTGCTCAGCCATCGGATTTCTGTGTGCAGTAATAGGTCTCCATATTCAGCTGACAGCTCCTCCAATAGCACCTTAAATGTTCTGTGCTGGTTAGCGTTGGAGCGGATGCTGTTTATGATCTTCACCACAGGAGTCATCACGTGCTCAAAGCCGGTCACTTTTGCACATATTGCCTGCTGGTGAATAATGCAGTGGTAATGTAGAAATGGTGGGAAGTCTGTGTCACTGTGGTAGAATGGGACTATTAAGGACCGACGAAAGGTTGATTGCACACAAAGAGCAAGAGGCGCATGTCCGCAATTTAAAATTAATTTTATTACAAAAATTACTAAAAACAGCATAAAGAAGTCAAACACTAAACCAAAATTGGGGGAACAGAAAACTCAGTTGCTGAGGCCCAGGGCCGCTATAAAGTGGAAGTTACAAAAAACCATAACCTGCTCAAATTCACCCACTCACGTGATGCAGAGCACACACTCAATTTGTGAATCCCTTCACCCAAGACACAGCAATCCACCCGGGGGAAGACCTCCACTTAAACAGCGGCCACACTCGGGTCCTCAGCACTGAAGGGATGGGGCCACAAAAGAACAATAAAGTTAAAAAGTTTCACACCACAATACAGACACTCCCATGCATCCAAACAGCAACGTGAACAACGAGCAGTTCAACAGTCCGTGGGTTGCTGGTAGGCAACCCTCCGTTAATCCCTTTGACGGGGAGGGGGAGCGAGTCCGTGTCGGAATGCCCCGTAGGTCAGCTGGACCGCTCGAATCCGTGGCTGCGGGCGTACATACTGACCCCCGTCACACGTCCAACGCGTTCAATTTAATCAAATTTTAGACAGTGATAGTTTCTGATTAGGTCTTTTTTTTAGAACTGGCTTGCGGGCGACTGATATGGTCACTGCGAGCAACCCGGTGCCCACGGGCACTGGGTCGGCGACGCCTGATGTATAGGATTAGCTACATTTTCCATAGTAGCAGCTGACATGTAGAGGGGTTTGTCACTTTATAAAGACAGCTACCAACAAAATGCTGAGTGAAGGGCTCATTGGGTTTGTCACCAAAGGATTTGTTCATCCATGGACTTTTCATGGTTTTTATACAGGAATCATGTGTTTTTGTTGTAACAGCATGTTGCTTGTATGTTTGAACACTTCAAAATGAAAACTTCACATTATTTTATGAGTTTTAAGTAGCTCACATGTTAAAAAAGCGGTATAGCAAGCTTCAGTCCTCTGTGTCTGGATGACAGCTGCTTCCGCGGTGTTTCCGTCTCTCTGACCGTGTTTGAAGCTTGCTGTCTCGCATTAACCAGAGGGCAAAAAAAAATGCAAGACTAAAATGAGGGGGGCCTTTTTTATAATTGATTCAATGAAAATAAGAAAAAACATTATCAAGTTCAGGAGGCCGAGCAGGATGTCTCTCGATCCCACAGTGGATCTCTGTCTGGCCGCCAGCTCATCTCCCGGTAGTTGGCATAGTGACCGTGACGCTCCAGCTTCATGGGTCCTGCAACAGACAGTCGAGGTTGTACCCGCCTTAAACCTACAGTAGCCAGGACGGGTTCTGGAAACTCCGCTGCCCCTAAAGGGATGCAGTAGCTTAAGAAAATGAATGGAAGTTCAGGAGAACTGATCCAAAGCAATCGATACATATAGTCATAGACTTATCATTGACACTTTTTTTTTTTTTACTTTGGACAATTTTTTATTGGACCCTTTAAAACTCTTTACAAAGATAGCAATAGTGCTGTTAAACTTTTATATGGCATATCTGGCAGATTTCATGCACACAAAGGTTGTGCCGCCTCCCCATACATCTTTTTACATGTAGGACAAATTCTCGTTTAAGGGAATTGAGTTATTTGAATAGAAGAGAACTAGAACTCTCTCAACTTGCAGATGATACCACAATTTTCAGAAAAAATCTCTTTTTTTCCCACAAAGTACAATTCAAATATTTAACAAATACTCATTATAAAAAGTACAACTTTTCTTTATCCTTACTAAAAGTAAGGATAACATCACACGTTTAATTTAACAAAAATCAGTAACCTAGAAAATACACTATCAACTTGATCTGCTTCTCTTAGTAGAAACTAAAAATGTGCAACAAATACTTTAGAAGTGCATCTAATATGATTAGAAAAATGGAACATTCTTACAAAAGATTTAGACCAAAGTCGACAGGATTGAAGCTGAATAATTTCTCAATGCAATTTCTGACAACAAGCTGAGGAACCACCACAGAGTCATTCTAATAATACTGAGAATAAGAGACAAAGTACTGGATATATGTCATTACAAATATCTCAATGTGACATCATCATGTTGTGTTATGCTGTTTTAATGATAGCATGAGCAAAGGAATTCATTAAAACTGGTTGGATGTGAGTGAATATTTAATTGTATTTCATTAGCTGCATTTAATGCACAAATAGAGTTTAGATTAACTAAATGTTAAAAGTACAAGCTAACAATAGCCTGAGCCTAACTCTTCTAATATTAATGTGCATATTTAATGAAGTTCTTAGGCTTAAATAATGACATTAACAATGTTCAATATCATACTTCAGTCCTCATCATGTTTCTCTTGGTCTTCTTTCCTCTTTTTTTCTAAATTGGGCGCTGGATAGTTTTGTCCTTTTCATTTTATTGCGCTCATGAACATAAACAGGTTAGCATCGTCTGACACCAACTACCTCTGTAGCATCACATCAACTCTGCCTCTGACTAAACCAATACTCATTACAGTTTGTTTGAGAGATTGGATTGAATTTTAAAATTACATTCATGGTGAATGTAATCTGTAATTTGGTGTAATGAATTAAAGTGGTTTAATTTGAAAGTAGTTTGAGCTTGAGATGAGTGTTAGCCTGAAAAATGCTCCCAAATTATTTGTGTGTGATTCACCCAGCCGCCGGTAAATTGTGCCCCCCTCTTCCATTTTTTGACCTAGTATATTCCACAGTGTACCAAGGTAAGGGCACCAGTTTGAGTGTGGTGCAGCAGAGGGCGCTGTTTGACATTTTAATTTACCTTCAGAAAACGAGAACAGGTGCACTCCGCTATTCATATTAATTAAACGAAATTCTGGAGGATTTTCTTTTTTCGTCCGTGCTGTCCACTGGAAAATGTCGCCCATATAAAAAACCGCCACTGCCTCAAGTTAAGAAAAAGGTCCAGTCAAACTCTTTAGCGGATGGGGGACAAGCTGTTGTGACTTTTACAGTTTTTAATCAGGTTTTGAAAATTAAATAGATCAAATGATTTCTTGAGAAACCATTTAGTTTATGGAATATTTTCCCAAATTATTAATTTTGTAATCTAGGAGGTCTACATTTTTGACTGAAACGTCTTTATTCTGTTGGAAGATCCCTGTCAGGTTACCCAATTTTCACCATCAAGTTCTGTTATACTGGACCCTTATGTTCAAACATAACTTCTCTCCTCACAACTGCATTTTGTGGAACAACTGTTATATTTGACACAAAAACAAAACTTTATTTTTACGAAACTGGTTTGTTGATTCAATTATTACAGTAAATCACTTATTTGATGATGAGGGAAAATGTAGGTCCTGCAAATGGATGACAATCACACAGCGGGCTCATCACTTATACGGTCTTAGCTACATTGCACATGTACAGTGGGTACAGAAAGTATTCAGACCCCATTAAATTTGTCACTCTTTGTTATATTGCAGCCATTTGCTAAAATCACTTAAGTTCATTTTTTCCTCATTAATGTACGTTTATGTAATAGAAGATGTTCTGGACGACCAGAACCCTTCCTAGAGCTGGCCGTCTGGCCAAAGTTAGCTATCGGAGGAGAAGAGCCTTGGTGAGAGAGGTAAAGAAGAACCCAAAGATCACTGTGGCTGAGCTCCAGAGATGCAGTCGGGAGAAAGTTGTAGAAAGTCAACCATCACTGCAGCCCTCCACCAGTCGGGGCTTTATGGCAGAGTGGCCCGACAGAAGCCTCTGTGTGGAGAAAAGCAGGCCCAGCTCATCACCTGTCCAATAAAGTCCCAACAGTGAAGCATGGTGGTGGCAGCATCATGCTGTGGGGGTGTTTTTTAGCTGCAGGGACAGGACGACTGGTTGCAATGGAGGGAAAGATGAATGCGGCCAAGTACAGGGATATCCTGGACCAAAACCTTCTCCAGAGTGTTCAGGACCTCAGACTAAACACACAGCTAAAATAACCAAGGAGTGGCTTCACAACAACTCTGTGACTGTTCTTGAATGGTCCAGCCAGAGTCCTGACTTAAACCCAAATGATCATCTCTGGAGAGACCTGAAAATGGCTGTTCACCAACGTTTACCATCCAACCTGACAGAACTGGAGAGGATCTGCAAGAAGGAATGGCAGAGGATCCCCAAATCCAGGAGTGAAAAATTTGTTGCATCTTGTTGCCACAAATTCTGTCTTTTGTCAATATGGGGTTCTGTGTGTACATTAATTAGGAAAGAAATGAACTGAAATGATTTTAGCAAATGGCTGCAATATAACAAAGAGTGACAATTTAACCCCTCCACGAACCACCACCTTAACGTGGTGGAGGGGTTTGAGTGCTCGAGTGATCCCAGGA
>BSAI01000185.1:21593-41363 GCA_036245035.1 Adrianichthys oophorus | reverse complement strand
AATGCCCAAATAACCTTTCAACACATCAATATTTGGTTGTTTCTTTCAGTCTCTTTCTTGAAGTATTTATTTTTCTTTTTTTGTATTTAATTTTGCTTCAAGTATTTTGTAATTGTGGTCATCAAGAAATAACAATTATTATTATATGTTGTCTCTTTTGTACAGCCAGTATAAACTAATGTGATGTGAGTTTCAGTTTTTCAACTGTCGCAAAAGTAAACCGCAAGGAGGGTGCCACCATCTTTACGCATGCGCAATACAAATACAACACAAGAGCAGATTGGGTTGTGACACAGGCCGTGACAAGCCTTAAACACGCCAATCGGCAGGAACCTCAAGGAAGACAACTACGATCCCATTGGCTATTGTTAAAACGTCATCCCGTATGCCTGCCGTTATGTGTCTATGATCCTTGCCGACGAGGGGCGGGGTCATAGACCAAAGAGCAGGAAGACAAAAACCAGCTGAGGATGGTTAGCATGCAGGTAAGACTCGGCAGGATCATGAAAACTGTCTAAAATGAGCGCAGACCGGCTCTTTAAAGTATCTACAGCTTTTAATGTGAATGTTTTGATCCAGACTCCAGCATTAGCTACACGGCTAGTTTAAGCTAACACGCTGTTAGCTTTCGGATGTGAAAAACATCTCGCCGAACGTGTGGATCTTGTTCGCCTTCATTCTGGTCCCAGAGAAGTGGAGTTAGAATATTTTCCTTTTTGTGTCCATGGTGAACGCACTGGATCTGAGACTTTCGGGACGTTACGACGAGACACTTAGATATTTTAAAATGAGCATTATAACGTTAAAGGCGATAACATATGAGATATGTAATCCAATAAAACACCAAAAGAAATAAATACTGCTATGCACCATCACATCAGAAGTACTAGGATTACAAACAGAATGAAACAACTCAAAGTTCTGTTGGGTCGAACACCCTTTAAGGAATAAAACATGTGGCGTTTGTTGAAGACCAGGGTTCTGCAACCTGAAGCTGGGAGCCACTTTTATTCTTCTATTCTGGCTCTTTGGCTTCAAATACAAATTAAATATTTTTTCATTTTGTCAGTTATATTTGAAAATTGTATTCTGAGGTGATCTTACATGAGTAAAATATCTCGTTTTTGTTCCACTGCTGAGGTTACACTTAAATCAAGGGGTCATGTGTGTTTGTCTGTTCTTCAAAAATACAAACATATCGGAAAATTGAGGAAAATGAAGGTAAAAGGTTGAATCTACTGCAGAACTGTTCATTATTAGAAACAAATGTAAACTGTTATGTTTGCTGCACAATACTATCTAGTTGCCGTTCAGAGGCAAAGTTCTCAAGGTGTATAAATGCATTTACATGACGTTTTTCTTTCTTTTTTTTTTTTAAAGAAAAAAGGATGACTGTGCACCAAAGTAATAATAATAATAGCAAATGTCCTGTTTGACACGACTTTCCTGCATTTTTAAATCGGGTAAATCTGTTGCGGCTGGATTTGCTTAGTTTGCACCGGGTGTATTTTATTTTGAAAGGAACTCATGTACTACTATCTATAGTCAAAGAAATAAAAATAGTTTCATACAGAAAATTATAGAACTGTGATGATTAAATTACTGTATATTTTTTAAAATCTACATTTGATGAGTAATTCGGTTGAATGCTACAAAAAACAAAAAGAAGTGTGGCTTTGTATCTCTGGCTGGGTTCTGATCAGTAGGACACTAAACCAAAGGACTCTCTTAACATCAAAAGTTGTTGACCCCTGGTCAAGACACAAACAGAACTTTGTTGCACTCATTTGTCAGTTTTAAACTCAGAAACTTACACTTAGACTTAAAACTTATCAAAGACCCACTCCAATGCAAATTGTGTTTTTAACATGTTCTTGTAGCATTTTTCTCACGGTGGAGGACAGATGTAAAGAGAATAAGCTAAAATAGCATTATTTGAGTATTTCTTTCTTCAAATCATTGTGAATCAGGAGCAGATGTAGGAATGCAGTTGGAAAAACTTGTAGCAGTGATGCAGGTTCTACAATCAGTGGGCTACAAGCTCCCTGCTCCGCTCCATTCTGATGCATCCACTTGCACATAAATAGATCCATTTATGTCTTAATTTCTCCTCATTTCAGCTGGGATCTGGTTCAAAACTGTACGGCTGGATGGCTCCAAAATTCCTTGCCATTTTTGTTGCACTAGTAATATTAGGCGGGTGTTGTGAAGGGCTATAAGCTAGCAGGAAAGCGTGTAAACAGATGGCTGATGGGAAATGGAGGCTGGCTTATTCAGTCCTGCCCATAATTCATAGGTAAATTTCTGATGAACTACTGCCACCCTGCCTAAACCATGTCCTCAAAAAGGACCTAGGTTTTTCTATTTTGACTAAAAAGGGCCTAATCATATTTAAAAGACCCCTGGGAATGCTTTGAAAAAGGATGAAAAGATGATCAGAGTGGGATTTAATGAGATATCAATCCCTGTATTACAAGGGTTTTAGATTTTCTCAGAGAAATTCCCAGTAGGACATCTGCACAAATGTGTCAGATCAGACGCATTTTAATGTAAGTCAAAGGTAAACTGGACAGATTTTCTCGGATGTTTTTAGTTTAGGGTTTTCTTCTTGGTTCAACAACATTTGCTGAACAACAGAAAAGCTAAGCACATTTACACAGCTGTCAAAATCTAACTGGGCTCGTGGATGTATGAGCGAACAGAATGAGCAGCCACTGTAAATACTTGGAAGTGTGAAATAAAAATATTCTGATTCAAAACACTTTTTTGTTTTTATAT
Organism: Adrianichthys oophorus; assembly: GCA_036245035.1. Taxonomy (NCBI): domain Eukaryota; kingdom Metazoa; phylum Chordata; class Actinopteri; order Beloniformes; family Adrianichthyidae; genus Adrianichthys; species Adrianichthys oophorus. The sequence continues at coordinate 38,585 of BSAI01000185.1, read as the reverse complement.
ATATATATATATATATATATATATAAAGTTTAAGATTGTGTATTTTTTCATAAAGTCAGTCAATTAATGTGAACATAAATACACATGACTTCCTATGAACCAAACAGATAGTTTAGTTACTTGATTTTTGAGTTTAAAGTTCCTGACAGAAAACATTTCTTAGCAAAAAGGTTGCTCACAGTTCTGTGGTCACTTCACTTGACATGAGCTCTGCTGTGAAATATTCTTCATGACCCGAGTGTTAACAAATACAAGTATTTTGCAGTTATCAGCAGTCCACTCTACCCATCAAATAATGGCCGTGGCCTGAAGGTGCAGGGAGTCCGGTGGCAGTTGGAGGTCGCCTCTAACCTTGGTGAAGGATGAAGAGTCCAGTGCACAGATGCAGGGATGTTGATCATGGACGTGGCCAGACCGGGACCGTGGCAGTGTCCGAGTGCCTGCAGACTGAACAGCGCATTCCCGTTTCCAAAGATGTTATCACTTCATCTTCCACTTCCAGCTTGTGGTTTGTCAGAGATACCTGTGGCATCGTGTGTGTCGTCATCACATGGCTCCTGGTTTTTTACGCAGAGTTTGTAGTGGTGTTTGTGATGCTGCTGCCCTCCAAGAATCTGATATACAGTCTTGTGAATGGGACACTATTCAACAGCCTGGCCTTTTTGGCCCTCGCTTCTCACCTCAGGGCTATGTGCACAGACCCTGTAAGTTCTCAGAGCCTCACTAGTACTGTCATGCACATGAGCTGCCTATACTTATGACTTGTGGAGATAACATCCTGCCTTTTTCCCGGCCTTTCATTGCGTGGTGAACAGCCTACACTGAAATCCTTTCATATTGGTTTGCGACAGGGGGCTGTGCCAAAAGGGAATGCTACTAAGGAGTACATCGAAAGCCTTCAGCTAAAACCAGGACAGGTGGTTTACAAATGTCCCAAATGCTGCAGCATTAAGCCTGACAGAGCACACCACTGCAGGTAGGATCCACAGACAGACCTGTCAGCATGTCTGGAGATCTGCAGAGCAAAGCATTGTGACTATTTAAAGCATAGCTTTCCCACCTCAACAATTGTTTCCTTTCATAGATGAACTTTATGAGATGATCAGCTGACAGTAAACGTGATCTCTGTCGTTCAGTGTGTGCAGGAGGTGCATACGGAAGATGGACCATCACTGTCCATGGGTCAATAACTGTGTTGGGGAGAACAACCAAAAGTACTTTGTGCTTTTCACAGTAAGTTACTGCCTGTTGTTGTAAAGTGAACTTTAGCAGCTTGGATGAGTATTTTTCCTTCTCATCGTGACAAATTCTGCAGACAAGCAGATTTTTAAAATCTGAGTTCACACTCGAACAGTCTTAATTTAGCCTGCTCTTTTTTATCCAGATGTACATTGCACTCATCTCTCTCCATGCTTTGGTCATGGTGGTCTTCCATTTCCTCTACTGCTTTGAAGATGACTGGACAAGTGAGTACTCCTGAGCCCCGTTTTCACTCATCACCTTGTTGTTTGGACTCGAATACCTCAAACGTTGGAAACAAATGCGTAGAATTACATGAAATTCAACTTCATGCTTCTAAAGAATCTCACACATGGCAACATCGCCTATCAACTACTTTCTTTGTAGAAAACAGTTTTTATTTTGCTTTGAGTTATTCCCTGACATGTTATAGACATATTGGCAGCCTGCTGAAGAGAATTGTCAGAATATTACAGAACGGTACAATCATTTGTAGTCTAGCTGCACGCTGCCGTCTAGATAAGTCAAAGGGGTTGCTTGCAGTGACTGTAGCTCAGGTGAAGTTTGGTGTTTCTCGTAATGGTTAAAAACCAGTGAATTGGTGAACTGCATCTGTATTCATGATGTTTCCACTGCAATGAGAAGATGGTTGTTTCCAGGTGTTTGAGGTGTTGTGGGGTCTGCGAGTGTAAAACAGTCTGTAAACATGTTGCTCCCAGCCTCAGTCACTGTGAGAGCAGTAGAGTAGCAGTAGTCTGTGAGTCTTACTGCAGTAGTTCTTTATGTCGTTTTTGGCCTTTCCTTGTCCCTCCATCCCCCAGAGTGCAGTTCCTTCTCTCCTCCAGCAACAGTCATCCTCCTCATACTCCTGTGCTTTGAGGGGCTCCTCTTCCTCATCTTCACCTCTGTGATGTTCGGCACACAAGTCCACTCCATCTGTACAGATGAGACTGTAAGTGACCCATTTAGGCCCATTTATCTTGTTCACTCATTCCTTTCTAGTATTCTGCCACTTCCTTTCTACTACTGAGAAGCCTATTTAACACTTCCCTTTCCTTATATGAACATGTGACCTCACCCCCCACCCCACCCTTGCAGCTTGCATAAGAGCAGGCAGGCAGCTAAGTGCTAGCAGAAGTGAGTGGATTCCATGAAGAAACAACTTAGTTCTGGACCGCTTTGAGGTGGTTTCCAGAACAAAGAAAGCCCCCATTCTCACCCCCCACACACACCTTTCAGTGTTCTGAATGCACAGGTGACTGCTCAACAATCCTGAGTGAAATTGGAGACAGAACAAACTGGAGATTGGTTAGATGGGAGTAGGAGCTGGCTCTGAACCTTCTGAACTTGAGGCTGCCTTTATTTTGTATTCAACCTCAATGTCTGCATGAATCTTTGACTCAGAGTTTGTGGTCGGATGACTTATGCACTCTAAAAACAATGTTATTCATGTGGAAGTGGGAGGAGTCTGTCTTCCTCGTTCTGCCGTGGTCAGGACACATACTGACCACAACAGAGTGTGGTCGGTCTGTGTCAGTAGCACTGGGGTGCAACTGATCTTGAAGTCCCACTCCAATCATTTCTTGATCTATTTTTAGAGTTCCCAGGGGTCTTTTAACTAAGATTAAGCCTTTTTTAGCCCATATCAATAACCTGTTGTTTTCTAGGACATAGTTTCTGCGGATCAGCAGGAGTTAATCAGAAATTTACCTCTGAGTTGCAGGCAGTACTGTTGGCGTGGAGTAAGCCTGCACTGATATCCCATCATCCTTTTTTTTTTTTTTTTTTTTTACACTCTCTCCTGCTAGCTTACAGCCCTAGTAAACTGTCCAGCCATACAGTTTTGATCCAGATTCCAGCTCAGAAGAAGAAAACAAAGACATTCATGGATCTGTTTGTCTGCAAGTGGAAGCATCAGAATGGAGAGGATCAGGGAGACTTTGGCCTGCTGACTGTTGTTTCTATGCAACAATTGCAGGCTTTTTCCAACTGCATTTTTTCATCTATTCCTGATTCACAATGATTAAAATAAAGAAGTACTCAGACATGCAGTTTTAATCTTAATTTTTTTTTATATAGGTTCTCAGTTATGAGAAAAATGCTACAAGAACGTGTTAAAAACACCAAAAGCACTACTTTCATTGGAGTGGGTCTTTAAAGACCAAACCAAATTCCTCTTTCTGTCCCGAACTTGTTTTTGTTTGCAATTCTGTATGTCAAGCAAAGCTACGCTGTGTGAAAGCACATTTTTACCAACATGAAATTGTTTTTATTTTTTTAAAAAAGTCTTTGGAATTTGGTTTGGTATTAATCAGCAGCTCTCCAACTCACACCAACTGAAGTTTGGTTGTCTTTCGTTTTCAGGGCATAGAGCAGTTGAAAAAGGAAGAGAGAAGATGGGCTAAAAAAACTAAGTGGATGAACATGAGGGCGGTATTTGGACACCACTTCTCCTTTTTGTGGTTTAGCCCCTTCTCTACCCCTGACCATGGGAAGGCTGAGACCTACCAGTATGTGGTGTGAGAGTCTCAGCTCCCCTCCAGGACTCCACACAGGCTATGAACAGCTTCTCTGTGCTTCTCTGTTCATTTTTGTATTGCCTTTAGTCAGTCAAGTCGCAGAGAAAAAGACTGAGTCTTCTCCTTCATGGTTTTTGTTTCATGTGTTCAGAGATTTTCTGTTTTTGTGGACTTCAATATGGGTCATTCATCCAGACAACAGAAGGTCATTTTCTGGGGAAAAATTAACTTGGTACCTGACAGTCAGTCAAGAGGCTGATAAAAACAAATTTGTTTTAACAAAAAGCAGTCCTGCTTATGCTGATGCCCAGTGAAATTGTTTTTAAAGAAACATTTCACTTATTTGTCTAGGTCAAAATCAATAGCACAAGACAGCAATCTAATTATACACTAGTTTTCATCACCAGCCAGCTTAATCAGACTGGACTCAAATGTTCCTCTTGAGAGAAATGTTTTAAAGCCTGCTCGCTTCAGTAAAATGTTCCCCATCTACATGGATGTGACAGCATTGCCATCTAACCAAGGAAGTAGAAAAACCAGACTCTGATCACCTGGATGACAGCTTTCTTTGATCAAAATCTTCAGATTTTTGTCTTCAGGGCACACTCATCGCTGTAATGTGTGCAGGTCAGAGATCAGGCAGCAGGAAAGTTTGGCTGCAAGACAACCTCTGCAGATCATTCAGCCCAATAGAATGTTCTGTTGGAAGCTTATAATCTGCACCATGAAGTTATATCAGTTAATACAGCTCAACTTTGAATACTTTCCAACTAACTGGATCTTCTTCTGCTTTCCTTAAATCTTTACGGAACATCAATAAAATCCCCTTGGATTGATACTTTTGCAAACTTGTCTGGTACAGAGCTGCAAGTGGTTTTATTTGAAGAGATCTAGATGAGAAGTTATAACTGAGACTGTTGTGCTTTTAAAAGTTTAAATACTAAACTCAGCTTTTCCTCTAGGTGACCCATGGATTTTTTCACTCATTTAGATTCATCAATCCAATGTTGAGTTTCCAGATAATTACATAACTTCAGATTCCCTGAATAAAGATGCTTTCCTTTCTCTGTGTCTGACACACTTTAAATATAAAGCACATGTCCATTCTCCTTATACATATAATGTCAAATAAAATACCACCCTCCATTTGTGTGATGGTAGGGGTCTTGTTGCTTTCTCCCTCCTGAGACCAGCTGTTATTGAAGACAAAAATTCCCTTTCTCTGAGTTTTCTCCTCTGATTTTTGTGTTTGGATGCATGTGGGGTAAGATGTCTGCCAAAAAGAAATGCATGCATAAAGACAAAATGATGTAAAAATTAAACATTAATAATAACAAATTAATCATTTGTGAACAATTTTGCCAAATGAATACAACATTTAGTTTTGTGTTTAACAGCTCTGAATACAAAACAAACCCCTGTTAACTTACTGTCAAAAGTACATAACGGGGTGACAGGCACATACATCGAGTCCCAAAACATCCATACAAAAAAGTGAGCATGCATATTGAGGCAAATTTAATGAACTGAAATAGAATTAAAAAAATGTTATGCAGGTTATACTGTCATAGCGGGGAAATTATCTTGTTACTATAGCTCTGCTGATTAAAAAAAAAATAAAAATACATAAAAATAGCAATCTCTAGCTGAATTATGTAGTTGCCAGGAGACGAGCTGATCATGAAAACTACATACCAGCGGATCGTTTAAGACCCAGAAGTGGTGGAAAATAGACTAAAAAAGAGCAGCAGAAATTCTACTTAAGTATAAAAAAGTCCATGTTCTTCAAAAAAGAGATGATAATTAGAGAATGATAAAACAAAATAAAAACACCCAAGCAGGCAGCAAAGGGATCCGGCCTCTCTGCCACCGCCACTCTCCCGTCTGCCCGCATCCAGCCTCCTGGGGCGGCTTCGCACGACCCTACCTTCGCTCAAAAGTCGTTGTGACTTGTTCTGGCAGTCCGTGACCCCAAAGGGAAATGGCGTGTTAAGAAAATGAATGGAAAATAACAAAACAAGAAAGCTAATTCTGAGCTAAAGTAGGTTAATTGGCTGTCAACCATAGAGGCGGTTCAAAAAAGGCGAGGAAAATGTGTTGGTAGGATCTGAATGGCCAACTTTACTTCTTTTTCTGATTTTTCCTTTTTTTTTCTGTGGCTAAAAATGAGGATAGCAGAAGTTGTTCTGTTATAGTTTTTTCCACGCTGCCTTAAATGTGATGTCATTGTTTTGTCCTATTGAATTGTTGTTGATAAACTACACTTTTGCGAATGACATTACTGCTGGGACATGAAGGTTGGTGGCGATTTTCATGTCTATAAACCAGTGACTTACATTTACATATTAATAAAGTAATGCTAAAAAATAAAAACGTATAAACTGTCCATCAGTGCTTGATGAGCCGTGTTTTTTTCGCTGATGTTGCGCACACTTTGTTGAATCTGTGTTTTGTGAATCAATATAAATGCCTGTGAACCTGTGATGTAATTTTGACAGTAATCTAACAAGATAAATTCAAATTCAAAATAAAGAAAAGTCGTATTCAAAACAGACATGTCAAATGTAAAACCAAATTTTGTATTCATATTTTTGCAAAGCTGTGCACAAAGTATTAATTTGTACACAATTTTGATAGAAATCTTACCTTATACTCCACCTTGTCATGTCTATAAAAATAGTTGTGTCTGCTTTTTTACACAAATGTAAACATTTGAATATTTCCTGACTTATTTCATAAAAAAGAATACATTTTTCTCAGCTGCAGTGAACATGCGTATTTGCTTTCCTCGGGGGGGGGGGTTGGATGTATGACTAGTAAGCAACATATTTACAATAAACTGGCATTTTATTTTAATTGTGTAGAATAGAAGATGTGGCAAAAACGTTTAAGTTGTGGAAGAAACACTCCCTGAATGCACTTCTTTGTTCACTCCTTGTACCCTTCCATGTCTGTGATCTGCCTCTTTCTAATGCAGTGCCCTCTCCACTCTCATGTATTCTGCCTTAGTAACTCAGCTTTCTGAGGCAGACGTCTGTAATGATCCTGACAGGTAAGCTGTCCCACCCCCTGCATGCAGGTCCTTTGCACAGCCTTCACTTCTGCCTTGAGTATCAATCAGCCAAGTTGATGATGTGCAGACTGTGTCCTCCACTCGCTTGAAAATGCATGACAGTCCTGCATGTTTCTCCCACCCTGTTTCTGAACAAATGTTTTTGAACTTTTACCCAAGGTGAAAAGCTCACCTGTCTGGACTGACCATGAACTTGTCATGGCAAACCAATAAATCCAAAGTCTTTCAGCTAAAAGGCTCTGACACATAAAACTTCCTTTTAAAGTCTATGTTTAGTTCTTGTTACATTTGAAGGAAACTGTTTTTGGCGCTCACCGTCACACCAGGATGTTGGATATGTGTAATTGGAAATTATACTTTCACATAGATTGTCATGTTGACCTGCTTAAAGGGTATGCCAGCAGAACACGGTCTGCAGCTTCAGTTCAGTGGTTGCCATAGTGTTGGTATGTAAAACAAGAAAGCTGTTTGTATGGAACAGATTCTGTGAGCGATGTAATATTTTGATAATCTTGAATGGATTTATTTGAGAATGAAAGGTCTGTTTGGTTGAAGCTTTCTGATGAAAGTTACTGTTTGATTTCAAATGGTTAAGCACATCTTTGATTACTTTTGGTTGTAAGAAAATGTTAATATCATCTGAAGATATTATTTAAAGACTCACTCCAATGAAAATGGTCTTTTTGTGTTATTTACATGTTCCTTTAGAATTTTTCTCGCGGACCTATATAAAAGAAATTATGATTAAAACTTTGTTTCTGAGTATTAATTCAAATCAAGTTGGATCAGAAAACCAAATGCTAAAAAAAGCTCCATTTAATGACAGCTACTAAAATGGGCATGCCAAAGTCTCTCTTACCACTCCGCTCCACCGCCCCCTTGCGTGCATTCATTTTCCTGGTCCAAGCTGGCCTCTGGCTCAAAACTGGATTGATCCAATATTGCTCGACATTATTTTTCACTGCTAAAGCTAGTTGGGAATGAAAGCTCACGCGTGAGCGCGCAGACAGAGCTCTGAGTGATGGGGAGGTGGCAAGGTTGCTTTGAGCCAACAGTCCTGCCCACAAGCCAGAGTTGTATATCTATGAGCTACTGCTGCTAGGCATAAAATATGTCTTAAAAACAAAAAAGGCTTTTTGATTTTGGCTAAAAACTGCATAGCCATAGTTAAAGGACTTCTGGGACAATCCCCTACTTGAACCACCACCTTAATGTGATGGAGGGGCTTGAGAGCTCAAGTAATCTCAGGAGCTACACTGTCTGTGGCTGCAACCCCTGGTAGGGTCTCCCATGGCAGACAGGTCCTTAGTAACGAGCCAGACAAAGAGCGGTTCAGAACTCCTTTATGAATGGCACAATCCAAGATTTTTTAACATTACCTGGATTGGCATCACTGGGGCCTCACGCTTGAACCAGGCCTGGTGGGCAGGGCTCCTACCATTAGCCCTGGTCAGATGAAGCCTGAAGAAATGATGTGGAATCCCTCTCCAGTGGGCCCACCACCTGCAGTAGAGCAGGAATGGGCCAGTGCAATGTGGTAGGGTGGCAGTTGAAGGCGGGTGCCTCGGTGGCACAAACTCCAGATATGGAACTTGGCTTTTGGGACATTGAACGTCTCCTAACACCTCTCTGGGAGGGAAGGAGCCTGAGCTTGTGCGAAAGGTTGAGAGGTACCGACTAGATATAGTTGGGCTCACCTCTACGCACAGCCTGGGCTCTGAAACTCAGTCACTCAAAAGGGGTTAGACTCTGCACCATTCTAGAGTTGCTCATGGTGACAGGCGGTGGGCTGGGGTGGGCTTACTTTTGAGCCCCCAGCTAAGCCGCCATGTGTTGGAGTTTACCCCATTGGACAAGAGAGTTGTGTCCCTTCAGTGGGGGGACGGTATCTGACTGTGGTTTTGGCTTACGGGCCAAAGAGCAGTTCAGAGTACCAGGCTTTCTTGGTGCCCACATGGCTAATGACAGTAGCACCTAGAGGGGCGTGATTGGTAGGAATGGCCTCCGTGATCTGAACCCAAGCAATGGGTGTTTTGTTGTTGGACTTCTGTGCTCGTCATTGTTTGTCCATAACGAAACACCATATTCTAGCATAAGGGTGCCCATCAATACACGTGACATCGGGACACCCTCAGCAGGAGATCTACGATCGACTTTGTAGTGGTTTCAAGCGACCTCGGGTCGTGTGTCTTGGACACTCGGGTAAAGAGAGGGGCAGAGCTGTCCACTGATCACTACCTGGTGGTGAGTTAGATTTCTTGGCGGGGAAGGAGGCCGGAAAGACTTGGCAGACCCAAACATACTGTGAGGGTCTGCTGGGAACATCTGGCTGAACCCTCCATCAGGTAAGTCTTTAACTCCCACATCCGGGAGAACTTCAAACAGGTACCAGAGGAGGCTGGTGACATTGAGTCTGAGTGTACTATGTTTTCCACCTCCATTGTCTCTGCTGCTGTTTGGAGCTGTGGTTGCAAGGTCTCTGGTGCCTGTCGTGGCGGCAACTCCTGAACCCAGTGGTGGACACCAGAAGTAAGGGATGCCGTCAAGCTGAAGAAGGAGTCCTATCAGGTCTGGTTGGCTTGTGGGACTCTAGAGGCAGCTGACAGGTATCGGCAGTCTAAGCGAGCTGCGGCCTGAGACAAAACTCTGTCCTGGGAGGAGTTCGGTGAGGCCATGAAGATGTCCTTGATGGCAAGACGCCAGGAGAGGATGAGGTCTGCCCTGAGTACCTCAAATCTGTGGATGTTGTGGTAGTGTCTTGGCTGACATGTCTCTGCAGCATCGAGTGGCAGTCAGGAACTGTACCACTGGACTCACAGACAGGGATGGTGGTTCCCCTCTACAAGAAGGGGGACCGGAGGGTGTGTTCCAACTTCCGGAGAATCACACTCCTCAGCCTCCCTGGGAAAGTCTATGCCAGGTACTGGAGAGGAGAGTCCAGCCGATAGTCGAACATCAAGTCCAGGAACAACATAGCGGTTTCCGTCCTGGTCGTGGAACTGTGGACCAGCTCTACACCTTCTTTAGGGTGCTCCGTGGTGGTGCTTTGGGAGTATGGGGTCCGGGGGGCCTTACTCAGGGCTGTCCGGTCTCTGTGTGACCAGAGCAGGAGCATGGTCCGCAAAGCCGGCAGTAAGTCAAACCTGTTCCCAGTGGGTGTTGTTCTCCAGCAGGGCTGTCCTTTATTACCGGTTCTGTTCATAGGCTTTATGGACAGAATTTCTAGGCGCAGCCAGGGGCTGGAGGGGGTCTGGTTTGGGAACCACAGGATTTCCTCTCTGCTCTTTGCAGATGATGTTGTCCTGTTGGCTTCATCAAGCCAGGACCTCCAGCATGCATTGAAGCGGTTTCTAGCCGAGTGTGAAGCTCCATGGGCCCTGCAACAGACTGTCTAGGGTGTAACCGCCTTCGCCCTAGAATACCCGTCCTGAACCCAGGATGGGGATTAAGAAAATGAATGGAAGTTCAGAAGATCCGATCCACAATATTGGATGTGGATTCTACCTGCTGTCACTGAAAACGTCACATGCCCAAAGCTAACTCTCTAATTTATTGACACAACGCAGTGTCCTCCCCAAAGATTAGATTTTTTTTCTACTCTGGCTTGCCGTGGCCGCCACTGAAATTGCACTGCAGGTCCTCAGAATGCTTCTATACCATTGACATTTAAACTGGTTGTGTGAATCTCGTTTGGTGTGAATACACCTTTAGAGTTGGGGTGAAAATCTCAGTGTGTAGCCGCTGCTCCTCTTCATTGAGAGGAGCCGGTTGAGGTGGCTCGGGTATCTGGTCCAGATGCCTCCTGGACACCTCCCTGGAGAGATGTCCCAGCATGTCCCACCGGGCAGAGGCCATGGGGAAGACCCAGGACACGCTGGAGAGACTACATCTCTGGATAGGCCGGGGAATGCCTTGCGGTTCCCCAGAGGAGCTGGAGGAAGTGGCCGGGGAGAGGGAAGTCTGGGCATCTTTGCTTAGACTATTGCCCTGCAATCTGGTCCTGAATGAGCGGAAGAAGATGGATGGATGAAGGACTGGAAGTGATTTTACAAAAGAACAAAATATGGTTTTAGTGGGACTTTAAGAATTGTATTATGATAGAAAAAAATCCTGTACTCATTTTTAATGTGCCTTGACGATCATCTTTTGTTCTTTTGTAAAAGTGTTCTCAGTGGTCCTTTAACTATTGTTATAACCTTTTTAGGCCAAATAAAAAAATGTGTCATTTTCTAGGACATAGTTTCTGCAGAGCAGCATGAGTTCATAAAAAAAAATTGCCTCTGAGTTGTGGGTGGGACTTTTATCTGTGCTACAAGAACATGTTAGCATCAAAGACTCAATTTTCATTGGAGAGTCTCTAAGCTGAAGATTTTTTTTAAGAAACCCTTAAAGGGTCTGGGTCTGCGCCCCAGTTTGCTGCTGGCTCACAGCACTGGAACCTGAAGGGTGACGTTCTCATCTCAAGTCCATACAGGTGCTCGTGAGTAGAACCAATGCAGCACATGCTCTGTGCATTTCAGAGTTCCTGGCCAGTACAAAGTGCATAAACTGAAAGGCCTTCAAACTCTTTCAAAGCAGATCATTTTAAATCTTTCGTCTTACCATGTCTGTCAAATTACCCCAGTGTTGTTCTTAGGTTTGAAATTTGCTGACCTCATTCTTGTGTCTTCTTCAGGGAATTGAACGCCTGAAAGGAGAGACAGGAAAGTGGGGGAAGATGCCTTGTTGGGAGGCCATGCAGGAGGCATTTGGAGGCCCTCTAGCATTTTCATGGTGCAGCCCTTTCACGGGCCTGAGCTGCCGAAAAGACCCTGAAGGCCACGCCACAGTCTTGCAGGGGGAGATCATCGAGGAGGACATCATCTCCATTCCACTCAGCTAGAGCTGTACATACCTGCTGCTCTGCACACCTTGTTAGAATTTTTGATTGCAAGACTTTTTCAGAAAGATAAATCTAAAAATGTATTTGTTAACCTCATTTTGGTGGAAAATGAAACTTGTTTTAGGAGCTGTAAGAATGTGCACAAAAGCGTCTCTGCTGCTTTTTATCCTTTCTAAAGACCGACTCACTTGGTGCCTTTTTCTATGCCTCCTTCTATCCCACCATCATGTTTGCAGTGTCCATGTGTCACATTCTTCTTTCTGGGTTTTGTGTGATCTTCTCTGCTGTTAACACAGCAGAACTACTTTTTCAAAGTGAAAAATAAATCATCTTGTCTCCATCGCTAAGAGTCTATTCTGTTATGAGTTCATTTGACCAATTTTAAGGCTTTTTTGTTTTTGTCTTCCACTGTCATTAGCCATACATTTTGAGACTGACATATTACTATTCAAAAAGCCTGCTGTTTTTTTTTATACTAGCAATCAAATCTTTTCAGGAGTAATCAGCTCAAATCCAACACATTGCAGAGTCCCTCTTTGCCCTGAAAATGAACTTCAACCCTTAAAGAGCATTTCCACTGTGTGCCAGCCCTGCCTCAACATATCATTTCAGTCATTCTTCCATTAGAACACAGGTGTCGGTGTTGATGAGGACAAGGCTGGAGTTCAAACTGTTGTGACGGAAAAAGAACAAGGATCTGGAACCCTTAAAGCTAAAAGTGCCAGTTGGGCCTGTTTCTTATGGACCAAAACCCAGCAAAAGCTGCAAAGTCCCACCCCACCATTCCTAAATTATTATGGTGTTATATTGTTTTATATTTACACGTTTCAAGTTATTTTGTTTCTAACAGCAGCAAAAATAATTTCCTTCCAAAATGAAAGACACCCTGTGCCAACAAAGATCTTTCTGTTGCAGCAGATTTACTTGAAATAAAAACGACAAAAACAACAGTCAAACATGGCATTTCTATCATCATGACTTAGGTGCACATTCATCCTTTTTTTCTACTTTTACTATCAATTGTAAACATGACCAAACTGGTGTTGAATCGAATGTTTAATATGCTGATGTTGTTCACACATTTGAGTGCAACCAAGCACAGAATAGAAATTCATCTTCAAAGATGCAATTTGCTGCATTGCCCGCACTTAGTGGCCAAAGCTAAATGTTGTTGGTGACGCGTTTTAACCTTCTCCTAACCCTTCCTCCAGGTCTGTCTAAGAAAAAAAGTTCAGCACTGGCTGCATGTATTTAGAAAATGACGTGCGAATAGTCACTTTCATTTAAAAGGAAAAATCAGTGCACGGAAAGGCAATTACATACTTTAAAAATGTTACCTCTGAACAGAAGCTAGACACTTGTGCAGCAGAAGATCAGAACATGAATCCTAAAATAAAGCAGTCTGACAGTAAATTCAACCTTTTACTGTCATTTCTCCCAGTTATCTGACATGTTGAAAATCTAAACAAATTACAAGACCTAATAAACTAGAACAAACTAACCAAAACTGTAAAGCTGTTTTTTAATCAAATAGTTAACATTTTTCTTCAAAACTAGAAAGCCACATTAGAGGGTTAAAAGAGCTGCATGTGACTGGACACTTTAAAAGGAAAGTTGTGTTTGAAATATTTGTTCTTCTGTTAACTGTGGTTATCGGAAAAAAAGACATGCAGCCATCATTGCACTGCACAAAAAGTGCTTAACAGTGAAGTTTAGAGCAGGTAGTGAGATTGCACCTCAGTCAACCATCAATAGAGTTTTTCCTAATTTAAGGTGAGAGGTTCCGTTCTTGCCAAATGGGTAGGATAGTCCAGCAAAGACTTCTGCTGTGAGATCAGACCACCACTGACATTCCTATACAGGCAGTTTGAGTGCCTCTCCACGCACAGCGAGGTGAAGACTTTGGGAGGAAGGTCTGGTGTAAAGAAGAACCGCAGAAGCTCCTTCTCCAGAAAAAAACCCAGACAGACTGACATTCTGCTGAAGGAACGGCGACTGACTGCTGAGGCCTGGAGTAAAGCTATCTTCTCTCATGAATCCTCTTTCAAGTTGTTTGGAGAAGACGTGCGCGCTCCCATCAGTCATGTGTCATGCGTACAGTAAAGAAGCAAAGTGCTTCAAACAAACAGAACAGTTTATTTCAACATGCAACAGCAATCTTGGACGTGATTCATCTGACACCTGAGACTGTTTTCAGGGCAGTAACTGACTCTGAACGGCTGACCGGTCACGTCAGCTCCACAGGCTTCACGCTGACGCCTCACTTGTCCTTGGAGCTGCGCGTCTGCTCGGTTCCGTGAAGCAGCAGCAGTCCACACAGTGTCAGGCTGACGCCGGTCCACCACAGAGGCCCGTGGTTCTCACCAAACATCAGCCGCCCCAGGATGCCCTGCAGCGGGACATTGAGGTTCACTGCGGGGTTACAACAGCATGAGAGAAGCGAAGCTGCTCACTGAGAAGATGAAGCTGGACCCGCTGGTGGTGACGGTGGTCCTCGCTGTGGAGGAGGAGTGACGGAGGGCTCTGGAGAAGAAAGTCCACATCAGCGCGTTGCAGCAGAGCATCAGGCCTCCACAGAGCAGCCTCAGCAGGACGAGGAGCTGCCGAAGAACAGCGACCATGAAGCCAAAGACACGCTTCCAGAAAGGCCCTTCAGCTACAGCGGACCGGTACAAACCCGCTTCAGTCACCCTTCAGAGTCCCGGAAACGCTCGCTCTTACCCAGCTGCTGCACGCGGGCCCCCCGGACTCACACGCCCCCCCCGGGAAGTCCGCCCCCAGGGACAGCTTGGCAGACAGAGAGGCGGCAGCTGCCAGGAGACCGGCCGCCAGGGCCAACAGGGTCCCGGACAACATGAGAGCAGAGCCGGCGAACACCGGAGAGAGTGACCGCAGAGGGCGCTGTCACGACCGCCTAACACGTGACGTCACCAACAGTCAGCCAGAAGAAGAACGGTTACCGGAAACAGCCGAGAAAACGCTCGTTTTCACTGAATGCAGCTTTTACTCATGGAGGAGGAAGACGAGGAGGAGGAAGAGGAAGAAGGAGGAGGAAGAAGAGAAGGAAGAGGAGGAGGGAGACGAGGAGGAGGAGGAGAGGCAGCAGCAGAGCGACTCCGTTCTTGACATTATCAAGCTTCTGGGAAACATAACAAAGACAGTAGAACGCCATAGAGGGAAATGTATGAATGATTCTATTGACACATATGTAAGGCAAACAGAACATATCATGAATCTGCAGACAGATGAGATGTTCATTCACAAAACATAGAGACACAATAAATGTAAAGTTGAACATTTTGTAGATGAGACCTCATTGTAAAATGTTGGAGATATTTCTTTTTTTGTTGTAAATGAACATTACCTGCGGGAAGCATTTCTTTTTCTCATTTGATGCTGTCTGAAATGGTGTCCACTGTATTAGCAGTTAGTATTGATTCAATAGTAGAAGAACTGGACGTGTATAAAGGCGATAAGGTTGGTACAGCCGCAGAGAACTTTTGACATCACTTTAATTGTGCATACATGTGGACAGTAATAAAAAGAAACATCCCGTCTGTCTGCATATTCCTTCATTCCTCCTGCTACTCGGGTTCTGCTCCACAACTAGACAATGCATTCAATGAAAAGGAGAGCTTTCTATTAGTTTCTCTGTTATTTACGGTAACTGTTCTTCTTCTGCTGGCTGATAGTTGGGCAAGACAAATGTTAGGTCGTGAAGGCACCCTCTGCGGTCACAGTTTTCAGTAGAACACCAGCTTTCCTAATTTTTACTGTGATGATTCTACTTCCTCTTTCTTAGACTATTTTTCACGCAAAAACATCAAGCAATGACGAAGGAACTTTATGCAAGGCCCCATCACTCCTAAAGACATTTCTCAAAGGAAACAATGGAGTAACAGCAGAATTCTTCAAAAAATTCTCAGAACAATGATCTCTTTTTTATCTGCAGTATTTAAGGAAAGCATCACTCCCTGCTTCAATGACACAGGCCTTATTTCTCTGATCCCAAAAGCTAAAAAACAGCTTCTCTCACTTGATCATAGGCGCCCCATTACACTCTGAAATAATGATTATAACATTTTTACTCTGCTTTTTGCCAACAGAATAAAATATATTTTACCTTCAATTATTGATGAAACACAATCTGGCTTTATAAGAAATCCACATATAGGTAACATGGTTGGACTGGTTCTGGAGCTCCTGGACCACTGTGACCTCATAGACACATACAGCTTCATCCTATTCCTTAACTTCAAAAAAGCCTTTGACTGTGGAACATCAATTTACTTATAAAGCTTTGGGAAAATGTGGCTTTGGTTCAAACTTTTATAGTAAAACAAAAACTCTGTACGATAACAATAGCAGCTCTATTACACTTAAATTTGGAACCTCACAAAGAATTTTGCCATCTGGTGTTATTGGACAGGGATGTCCAACATCCCCTCATCTGTTTTTAATTGTCCTTCAGTTTCTTGCCCCCACATTTCACAGAGCCCGCTAAAGGGAATCTGTGTTGCAGGAAAACAGATTATTACAAGTCAGCTGGCTGATGATCCCACCTTATTTTTAAAAGAAGCTTCTCTAGTCTCTACTGCCTTAAACCTAATCAGCTCTTTCTCTGAAGCTTCTGGCCTCCATCTTAACAAGTGTGAGTTCACGTCCATCAAAGAATCTGCTGCTGTTTCCATTTGTAACATGCAAGGTAAGAATCAAGTCACCTATCTCAGTATCATTCAATTCAATTTAATGTTATTTCTTTAGCCCAATATCACAACCATATCCGTCTCATTGGACTAACATCAGTATTTTGCAAGAAACAAAAAGTCAAACATGTAAAAGTAAACAATAGCTGGTTGTTAAACAGACTAAGCTGAACAAACATCTCTGCCCTTACACCCTCTTTCTCTGTGAGGAAAAACTCATAAAATCCCCTGTATCTTTCTGGGGAAAAACTAAGGAACCTCAGGGTTTCCCACATGAAGGAGAGATCCTCAACCCCGGACAGACAGGTGATGTACTAGAACTATTAAAGAAAAGTGAGCTTCATTAATTTTACAATTACATGGTTGAATAACAAGTATATGTCTAATAAACAAACACGTCTAGATAAACAGCTACAAGTTAAAATAACAGCTAAATATTTAAATAAACAACAACATGTTTGAAAAGTGTTGTAGATGGGCTTCATCCATATGGAGTTGTGGAACAGCTGGGGTTTCTGGAAGAGCCAAAGGCGAGGTCACAGCCAAAGACCGGAGCGGGAAGAGCTAAAGGCG
>BSAI01000185.1:0-16342 GCA_036245035.1 Adrianichthys oophorus | reverse complement strand
AAACTTGTATAATCCCACCTCATCTCTACCTTACTTTTTTCTTTACATAAATTATCATTATACGGTTCATGACTTCTAATCGGGCTGCACGGTGGCGCAGTGGTTAGCGCTCCTGCCTCACAGCAAGAAGGTTCCCGGTTCAAGTCCTGGCTGGGGGACCTTTCTGTGTGGAGTTTGCATGTTCTCCCCGTGCATGCGTGGGTTTTCTCCGGGGACTCCGGCTTCCTCCCACCGTCCAAAAACATGCTTCACAGGTTAATTGGTTAATCTAAATTGTCCCTAGGTGTGCATGTGAGTGTGCATGGGTGTGTGTTTGTGGCCCCTGCGACAGGCTGGCGACCAGTCCAGGGGTGTGCCCCTCCTTCGCCCATGAGTGGCCGGGTTGGGCTCCGGCAACCCCGTGACCCCGAAAGGGATAAAGCGGATTGAAAAATGAATGAATGAATGAATGAATGACTTCTAATCAGATATTTATGCCTTACAAAAGCAGATTCGGGTCATTCAGAATTTTTAAGTATCAATAAATCAAGCAACACGATGAAGTACATAATGATCATGGTAGTAGACAAAACACGATTTCAAAATTCCTAATGGCATATGCAGATAAAGTATCAAAGATATGTGCAGATTATTTTTCGTTAGAAAATAAAATATAAATATTTTTAAAATAAGTGCAGATTTTTTTTTAATAAGAATCATCTGTAACCTTAGTAACATTTTGGGAGAGTGGTTTCAGGATAAGGGGGAGAGGAGACACAGAGCCCCCTGCGACAGACTGGCGACCAGTCCAGGGGTATACCCTGCCTTCGCCCATGAGTAGCCGGGTTAGGCTCCGGCAACCCCGTCACCCCGAAAGGGATAAAGCGGTTTGGAAAATGAATGAATGAATGAGACACAGAGCCTTGGTTGAGAAAGATAAGGGAGCTCAGAGAAAAGTGTCCACTCTTGGCGAGTGCCGGAAGAAGAATGTAGGTTCTGTGAAATAAAAAGGTCCATATTCTGTCCATTGTCCAAGCTTGGTATTCCTCCTTCTGCTTCCTGATTGACAGCCGTCCTTCTTGTTTTACCAGAGTTTATAAAGTTCTCTTAGCTGTAATGTCTGCAGACACTGTTTTTAGGAACCTTGTCCTTTTGCAGCTGATATCACAGCAAGTAAGTTGAGATCTGCAGGTCAGAACTCTGCTGAAAATTAGGGTCATAGTTGATTTTTGGAGCTAGCGGAAGATCCCAGGCACCTTGATTTTCTTAAAATCATATTTGGCTCTTCTATTACTGCATCCGTTTGTTCAGACATCTGTGTAGAAGCACTTCTCAAAGTCTTACATCTTGTTGACAACCAAAACCTTGGACTTGTCCAAGTGTTTTAAGAAAGGTCCTGCAGTTTGTTAAACAAGTGTTTTGTATCTCCTCGCGCCTCCTCATAAGCCTTCCGTGTTTCAGCAATTTCAGCATTTCTTCATGTGAAATGGTCATTCAAATAAACAGCAGATCCTTTGAATTTTTCCTTTGCTTAATCAGAGCTATCTCGTGCTTTTGATTCATAAACCTAATGAAAATTGCTGGTTTGCCGGTATCCTTTCCCCTGGGGAGCAGGTGGCATCTTGATGGTATTTAGATCTATGGAAATCTCTTTATGCCTCAGAAAGGATTCAGCTTAACATTCCACGCTGTCACCTGAGTCAGAAGCTGCTATGCTAGCGGCAGCTGCACTAGGCCTAGCCTGGGATTTAATCTGTAATCCAGTGAGACTTGTTCAAGGTCATCCACTCTTTTCACTAGATTTCTCTAGTCTGCTGTTGCACCTTCCTTGTTTTAGCCACTAGGTGGCGCCACAGACAATTATTGTGTGTAAGTGTTGCTTATCTTGCCTACAGATTGCTCTGGGAACCGTCACCAACGTGGAAGAGGCTGTAAAGTGGCTCAGTTACACTTACCTGTATGTTCGAATGAGAGCCAACCCGCTGGCTTACGGCATTAACCACAAAGCATGTCAGGTGAGAGTGACATTGTCTGCATAGGTTGTCAGATGCACAAGTGAAACTTTGAATAGTAAAAAAAAAAAAAAAAAGAAACAGTTAAACATCCTAAAGCGAGAAAATAAACTTGTTACAGATGGATCCGGCTCTGGAGCTGTTCAGAAGAGAGCTAGTGGTAGAGTCTGGCAGGAGGCTGGATAAGGCCCACATGATCCGCTTTGAAGAGCGCACCGGCTACTTCGCCTCCACTGACCTGGGACGGACTGCCAGTCATTTTTACATCAGATACAACACTATAGAGGTGAGTAGCCAGTTATGATGGGCTAACTTTGCTTCACTGATTCAAGTCATACTTGCAGCTGTGGTGCAAAGGTAGAGTGGTCAAACTCTGACTGGAAGATTTCAGGTTTGGTCCCTGGCCTGCCCTGGGACAGGACACTGAACCCCGCATTGCTCCTGGTAGATATAGGTTATATATTGGTTTATAGATATAGGTTTGGCAGAAGAGACCCCTCAGTGTGTTCATGGGAATGGGAATGGGACTGTGAATCACTGTGGCCCTTGAAGGTTGTAAAATACGATATAAGTATACACACTACTGTTGCCATGGTTGTCTCGCTGTCTTTGTACCAAAGAACAGGCTTCTGACTTTCCACCTGTAGGTTGTTTGGTATAAATGAAACAAATACAGATGGTGAAAAGTCAACAGTCATATCTTCTGAGAGATCTGGAGACTTGCTTGGCCACACCAGGACCTTGAAATGTTTCTTACAAATCCCCTCCTTCGTCACCCGGTCAGTGTGTTTGGGATGGTTGTCATGATGAAAGACCCAGCCTTGTTTCATCTTCAATGCCCTCACTCTATATCTGACCATACATTGCCCCATTCATTCATTCTTTATATGGATCAGTCGTCCTGACCCCTTTGCTGAAAAGCAACCCCAAAGCATGATGTTTCCACCCCCATGCTTTACAGTAGGTATGATGTTCTTTGGATGCAACTCAGAATTCTTTCTCCTCCACACATAGAATCGTGTGCTGGAAGGGGGAAAGATCGGCTGATATTCATACCCATCACACAATACCTGAGTCGTCCATGAACTGTGCAATTATTGTGCTGCTTATTTGCAATTCATTAGGTGATTCATACATTGGATACATAATTTGAGTGATATGTGCGCTGGATACGCCATATGAAAGTTATTCATCAGTGGTACATGAGTAAACAGTCTGTTTGACATTTGCGAGATGGCCGTGGAAAGCCACAACTTTGTCGTTTGTCAGTGGTCCTGATGCAATGTGATTTCTTTCCATTGATCTGATTGCCTGGGTGCAATCAGATGACTGGGTTTATCTGATCTTTGCGTGGTTTATTCATACATCTTCAGTGGTTTTGATATGGTTCATTTGAAACATCTGTGAAAAATTCACAAGACCACAATTTTTTCCACGTATAACCAACCACGTATGACCAATTTTCTTACATGAAACATGCACAAAAATGTATGTAGCAGCAGTGTAGCATGGTCTAATCAGAACATAATGCAATGTTCTCATCATATCAAAAAATCTTGAAATGTTCATCTGGTGGTGTTGTCTGCATTCTGTGACCGAATTTCACCGCAAAATTAACCTTATAGCCATCACCTTTCTGTCTGTGATGGAATGAACGTCGGTCTCCAAAAGACGGCTGTCTAATAAACTCCAGGCTAGCTGCCAAATTTTTGGAGTAAACGCCAGTATTAGCTCGTAAGTGACGATAGCATATTGCAATGGCACAATCATTGGGAAAAATTACAACCCGGAAGAGGTCTGCACTTCAAAGCTCTGAAAGGTGGCATTTTCCCATGTGTTTTTGAGGATAAAACACAGTGTTTACAATGTTTGCCCTTTTTTTGCGTTGTGTCCCTTGAATAATGTGCAGCCGTTTTTCTTTTCCTTGTGTGTGAAGACTTTCAACGAGCTGTTCAGCTCTCAGAACACAGAAGCTGACATCTTCAACATTGTGTCGAAGGCAGAGGAGTTTGAACAGCTTAAGGTGAGATGTCCTCCAGCATCCATGTCTATCAAGCTGCTCGGATCTGAGTCCCTTCTGTTGTCTATTGAAAGCATGAGGGAGAAACTCACTGGGAGGTTTGTTTGCAGGTCCGGGAGGAGGAACTGGAGGAGCTGGATGAGATGCAAGTTAACTATTGCAAGCTTCTGGCTGCAGGTGGGGTGGAAAACGGCTACGGCAAAGTCAACATTTTACTGCAGACATACATCAGTCGTGGAGATGTGGAAAACTTCTCTCTCATCTCAGACCTGTCTTATGTGGCACAGGTGAGATGGAGATGTGACACATTTCTAACTAATGTGAGCTCACTTGCTGCTGCACTGTTTGGATTTAAAGAATGTTTCTAGCAGGACTTTTCTTCTTTATGGTTGTGCTTTACTTCTAATGCTTGGAGACGACAGCATCTTCATGAACATGAGCATTTTTTGGTTCCAAATATTTTTGACTGAAATTTTTTAATTAAACATGAAGGGTGGGTTCTTAGGCAAGACCCTTTACAGTACTGCCTGACTGTGTAGCCACAGGGGGGCCCAGGTCTGGGTCTCCCTTTGCAGATCCCCAGCCCGGATAAAATACAGGGTATTTGATGTAAATGTCAGGAACGGCATCCTGCGTAAAAGCTCTGCCAAAACACCTGTGTGAATCAGTAAAAGCTGATTTGCTCAGGTATCCCTAACGGGATGTGCCGAAAGGTGAACAAACAAGCGCCTTCTTTTAGTCACTAAAAGACAGAAACAAAGCGTGAAGCTCTGTGAACCACATAAAGCTGTTGGTAATGAGAGAATCTTTCCTCTAGGATCTGGATGACATGTTTTTCTTCAGAGTTCTACAGTTTAACTAAAAAAAGTCAATTAAGTTGTAACTAAAAGGTAAATCATAGCTCCCACCCAAACATCCCCACCACCACCACCTGGAACAGAAACAACATGACTGGATTATGTTATGTTGCAATAACTATTTATTTATTTTATTTCTGAAAACATAAACAATTACCATTTATGATTAGTATTTACAATAAGGGTAACTTTCAAAGTGTTTCTTCCATGACCCCATATTCTTTGAGTTCAGGACTGTTCAGATGCATCTTGAGTATGAAATGATTTTTAGGAGAGGAGCTTGCTGCAGAAGCAGTACAAACTGTCTGTTTGGGGGAATACATTTGCCATGTTCTTTTAATCGTTTCCCCATTAGCTAACTTTCTGAAGAAATAACGCAGACAGAAACTCCTTCCATCCTGGTTTTTGGCGGCATAAACTCTACCACACAATGCTGGAGAAAGCAGCTTTTCTATGTAGATCAGCTGATTCATGATGATCACGTCAGAAGGCATGGCAAAGAGCATAGTAGGTTTTGACAGCGACATCTCCACTGTTAAAGGTTAAATGCTTGAAAGAAAAAAATAACTAGATTACAGTTAAATTTGTCTTTTTTGACCGAAATGCAGTGACTGAGTGTGTGGGTGTGTGTGTGGGGGGGGGGGGGGGGGGGGGGGTTTCCAAGCATTTTAATGTTAATAACAAAATCTCTTCTTTGGATGCGGTTTTCCTCCTCGTCCTTTTTCCCTTAAAGCTGCCCTTGAGGGCTTGTTTTGCTGCTTTTTCATCCATAAGGTTGTAAAGAAGCACGAACAGAGGCAACACCGACCCCACCCCACCTATCTTAGACAGCGTCAAGTAAGAAGGGGCGTTGTACTGGGCAACATTATTGATTACGTTAAAACTTTGATTTATTTTATTTGTTTTTTTAATTATTTCTTTTAAAAAATGTTTTACATGAAATGAGTGGTCTCTGTTTAAAAAATAAAATAAAAAAGAAACAAACAAAAATGAACAATTTTAATAACTGAGATTTGGCACCGCCCCCAGCAGTTGGCGGTTGCTCAGGTCACCTGTGCCCAGTGATATCTTAATGATATCTTCCAGGAAACTGATATGAGGAACTATGTTGTCTTTCTTTTTGCATTTGACACTGTGGACCACAAGCTCTTACTGTCCAGGGTTGGAAGGTTTGTTCGGCGTTTGCGGTACTGCAATCGACTGGCTTTCATTATACTTGGCTGACAGGATTGTGTGTGTGAGCATGTCTGGATCCTACTCTTTAACTCCTCCACTGTTGTTTCTTTATACCTCCTTCCTCTGGGCTCCATCCTGAGAAAGTACAGAGTTTCTTTTCACTGCTACGCTGACGACAGTCAGATCTATTTATCAATAAGGAAGGGAAGCTCCGTTACACGGCTACTGTCTTGTTTACAAGACAATAAAGACTGGATGGCCCTAAGCTTTTGAAGTTTTAATGATAAAAAAACAGAAGTGATGGTGTTTGGTCCTAGCAGCTCCTGTGACCCCTCCCCAGTGGAGCTGAATGCTTAAGAGGGACCACATGCCCCCATCCTGGCTGCTTGTGAATTTTAGAGTTCTTTTTAAGATTTAAAAAAAAAAAAAAAAATCTTTTAACAGTTGTGCACCGCTCTATCTTTCTGAGCTTATTCATCCTCACACCCTCAACCTAATGCCTCAGGTCTGCGGATCAGCTTCTCTTTCTTAATATTACAAGGTAATACCTTATTACTAGCTTTATAGGGTAATTTTAATGTATACAAATAAATTAAAAAAAAAAAATTATATATATATTACAATTTTGGAGTTGAGAAGTAATATGTTAGTATAGTCACAACATCCAGAATTATAAATAGCCCTATATGCACATTTTTTAAGAGGGGGTGTTAGCTAATAGCCAAATTAGCTTGAAAAACCTCAGTAGATGCCAAATTAGCCAAAACAGCTTGCATATTGCTCTAATGTTAGCTAAAAGCCAAATTAGCTTGAAAAACCTTGGTAGATTCTAATTTACCTGAAAACAGCTAGCATATTGCTAAAGCGTGAGCAAAATCCCCTAAATGGTTGAAAATCCCAATGAAGGCCAAAATTTGCAGATTTTGTCTAAATGCGTGTTCAATAATCGAGGTCTTGGAAACAGATATAGTTTTCCACTAAAGGATTTATTCCTAACATGTGACCCATCAATTTAAACACAATGATTATGCATAAGCAAACAGTAGGCCGGATCTTCATCTCCGATTGGTCCTTCACGCCTCCTTCCTCACTTGTAGTTTCTTGTGGACTCTGTCCCCAGATGAACTGTTTTTTTCCACTGGTCTGTGAATCCCATCCTCCACATGAGCTGGTTTAACGACCCCACATTCCTGTTGACACTTATGCTGGCATTCTCACCAAAGAGCAGCTCAGACCTACAGAATCATTTCAACCTCTGTGGAAAAATCTGAATTACACAGTATTCTATGCAAACTACAAATTCATTCAAACTTTTAATCACTAAGCATTTCAAATGGATAAAGCAAATCAGATTATGTTAAGTTTTATTGAACTGGAAACTGCTTCTCTTCTTCACTAAGTAGACACCAAATTAGTTGTGTTGTGCTATACAGGGTGAATGAAGACAGAGAATATCCTGTAAAACCTAAAGTGGGATTCACTGCATAACTAAATGATTATACTCATAGTGCTTACTGACAGTTTATATTAAACTAAGAACACATAATGAAGAATGCAATATTTTAATTTGGACAAGTGGGCAGAATGAGTCCTTAAAATGCCTTGCCCAAGAACACTTTATTTCATGAATGAGCAGTCAGGGCATCATACCCCTCATAATTAGGTTTAAGGGTTACATCCACCACAACTTCTCAGAAGCATCTTTAAGATCAGAGAGATTATGTGGAAGAGAGCAATACCCTCTGTACAGCTACAAATGTGCCTATGGAGCTCTGAACATGCAGACAAACTCTGAAAAAGCATAGCAATGTCATTTCTGGAAGTAGACCACTAACTTAAGGTTCAACAGACTAACAAAATCACATTTAACTCCCATAATGCATTCCTGCATCCTTTGTAAAGGTATGAAAAAGCCTTGAAGCCATTAAAAATGATGGCAAAATGGTCAATTTACTGCATAACATGTGGTTAAGTCTAAAATGTTGAAAGAAAGGCAAAAATGTATGTAAAATCTAGTTAAAAGGATAAATGTGTGTAAATGTGAATGAATCAATGAGACTCTTCCATTGTGAGTGTTAGAATGAGTCAGGAAGACATCAAAGGGTCTGACAGGCAGATGTTTACAAACACTGGCAGCACAGGTGCAGCTCCTCTGCCTAATGAGATGAGATGAGATTTCAATGTATTTCAATGGAGGTCACTACCTCCAAACAAATGTTCATATCTTCAAAAGTCTTTCACCTATCAGAAATGTTGAACCTTTGTAAGAATCACAAGGCTTTGGGCTACAATCTGTGAAAGTGTCATGTCTGTAGGTTCAAGCATGTTCTCATAATGGCAAGTAAAACATGAGTTGACGTTTGAAACAGCCAGAAAATGTAATATAGACAGGTATACGGAAGCTGAGGCAAATTTCTGTCAGCCTAGGGCAGGGATGGGCAACTCCAGGCCTCGAGGGCCGCAGTGTCTGCATGATTTCCAGATATCCAAGCCCTACTCATGACTGATTACCTGGTTCAGGTGTGTCCAGCCAATTAGAGCATGTAGGAGCATTGTATGTTGGAAAACATGCAGGAATGCGGCCCTCGAGGCCTGGGGTTGCCCATCCCTGGCCTAGGGGCTATGGGGCCAAAGTTTTTGCACTACCATTTTAAGAGTTAGACTAAAATTTTATGAATCTAGAGGTATTTTCGTACATTTTGCTGAAAATTGTGACTACAGCAGTTTATCAGGATTTTTTTTTCTTAAACTGCTCTCTTCACTTTAAGCGATGACATCATCCACTCTAGATTCTGGTGAAATCAGGCAAAAAGTCCAAAATTGCCTAATTTCAAACAGCTGTAGTTCAAAAACTATATAGATATAGTAATACTAGCTATACTATTTTATACATTCAAAATAAAATTAAAACCTGTATAGTCCAATCTCTGCACTACATTTTAAAGTTTGAATGGTGTCTAGCTCAAAAATTGTAGGAGATGCATTTAAAAAACAGTGAAGTAAAAGTGGACTCCACATTGACTTCTATTGTATTTTAAAATTAAAAATTTCAAAAGCTATAAATATTTGCAAATATTTTTAAAGAGCTAAAGAGTGCTCAAAGAGCAGAAGAAATATATGTTTGATTTTTAAAATAGCATAATGTATGCAGAAGTTAGGAGTCCAGAAAATTTGAAGTTGCAGAAGAGCCTTGGGAGTCTGTGGGAAGGAGACCAGAAATAAAAAGAGAAGCTGAAAGTTTACTGTAAGTGGCAGAAAACATTGCAGAAGACAGCAATATTGTCCCTTAATGGAAGAAATTTGTTTAATTGCAGAAAAGCCATAAGTGGCAGAAAAACCAAATGTTGTAGAAGAAATTGCAGCAATAGGAACTTAGGCTATAAGTGACAGAAAAATATTTTGGGGAAAAAAAACACAAAAGCATATGGAAGATCCCAGGCTAGATGAAAAAGAAGAACCTTCCAATTGTATTGCTGCAAATTTGTAAAAATGCAGTGGAAGAAATCTTGAAATATGGTAGAAAAGTTGCATTACCTGCCATAATGCTTGTGGGAAGGCTTTTTGCTGAATGTGGTCGCTGAATATGCTGAAGCAGTTTGCTGAAAATGCTAAAGCTATTTCCATAATGCTAAAGTTGCTGAAGGATTTAGTAATAGCAGAAACTGCACAATGAACCCCAAATTAGTCCAAGAAACCTCGGTAGATGCCAAAATAACCATAAAGCTAGCACATTGCTAAAATAGTAGCTTAACTCCAAAGTAGCCCAAAAAACCTCAGTAGATGGTAAATTAGCCAAAAATGCTAATACATTGCAAAAAAAAAGCTAGCATGTTGCTAAATAATTAGCTTAATGCAAAATTAGCTTAAAAGACTGATTAGATGCTTAACTAGCCAAAAAACGCGAGCACATTGTTGAAATACTAGCTTAACTCCAAATGAGCCCAAACAACCTCAAGTACATCATAAATTAGCCAAAAAAGCTAGCATGTGGCTAAACTAGCTTAATGCAAAATTAGCTAAGAAGAAAAAGAGTAGATCCTAAATTGACCAAAACAGTTTGCACATACCTTAAATATTAGCTTAACTCCAAATCAGCCCTAAAAATCTCAGTAGATGCCAATTTAGCCAGAAAAAAACAGCTAGCTAGATATTGTTTTTCAGCTTCTGGTGTTCTTAATTTTATAAACTGCTTGTATAAAATATTTATGTCATATAATCTGTGTTGTTGTTTTTTTTAGAACGCTGCCCGGATTATGAGGGCTCTGTTTGAGATTGCTTTAAGGAAGAGGTGGCCTGCTATGACCTACCGACTACTCACCCTCTGCAAAGTGATTGACAAGCGCCTCTGGGGATTTGCCCACCCACTTCGACAATTTCCCAACATTAGCCACATAGTGCTAAACCGCCTGGAGGAGAAGAGGCTTACTGTGGACAAGCTGAAGGAGATGAGGAAAGATGAAATTGGTAACGCAGCCCCCATCTTAAGCATACTGCTAAGACACGTACAGAACCTTTAAAAAAATTAGTGTCATGGAAAAGTGTATTCATTTCCTTTATTCCATTCAAAAAAATTATTTTCATGGAATTCAGAGCCCAACATTTGTTCTAAAGTTTTTGTTGTTTTTTCGCTTGTTTTATTTTTACATATTGGTGTTCCAGCTAATAAAACCCACAAAAACAGGATTTTGAAAAATTTAAATACTGTGGCAAAATCTGCCCAAATTTTTGAAAAAATTAGACATGGGTTTTTATGAGTTTTTCCTCACCGAGAAGGAGGGTGTAAGGACAGAGATGTTTGTTCAGCTTAGTCTGTTTAACAACCAGCTATTGTTTACATTTTTATGTTTGACTTTTTGTTTCTTGCAATAAACTGATGTCAGTCCAATGAGACGGCTATATCTGTGATATTGGGCTATATAAAAAACTTGAACTGAATTGAAAATGAGGGGCACAAGACCACAAAACAAAGAACTGTTGCAGCCATAAAGAAAATATGGCCTTCCAAAACTCCTGCACAATGCACAAGCTGATTGCATCAATTCCACGGTGCTTTGAGGCAGTTATTAAGGCAAAGGTAATCCCGTTCAAGTATTGAAGATAAACATCTCATTTTCACAATACTTTATTTTCATTGTTTTCATAATATCATCTCTGTCTTTGGGTTTTTGCAAAAATTGAGAAGTACATGGTCATCAATCCAGAGAATTGTAATGTTTTGTTATTCTCTTTTCTAGGGTTTTAGGAGCTGGTACCTATTATTTTTTTAATGGAATTATGGAAATGAATGCACTTTTTGTGATGTTTTTTTGGAACAAGGTGTATATCACCTCAACCAAAGAATGTTGATGAACGGGAGCTTTGGGAGATCTATGTCCTTCTCTGAAGAAGCCTAGCTATTCAATGCTTGCCGTGTCCTCTGTCAGGTCACATGCTTCATCATATAAACATTGGCCTAACGGTAAAACAGTGCGTGCATCAGATCCCTTCCATCCTGATGGAGGCCAACATCCAGCCAATCACACGCACAGTCCTACGAGTTCGCCTGATGATCACGCCCGACTATCGCTGGAATGATCAGGTGACGCAAAAAGTTATTTTCCCACATGGTGTTTGATGTTCAGGAATACACTTCCTTGACATATCTCTGGGCCGTTGAGTGTTGGATGTTTTATGAAGGGCGGAGGCATGGAGAACTGGACTGAGTCCAGTGAGTGTGTATTCTTTGTTTGTCTCAGGCGCATGGGTCGGTGGGTGAGCCATGGTGGCTGTGGGTGGAAGACCCCATCAATGATCACATCTACCATTCTGAGTACTTTCTTCTCCAGAAGAAACAGGTCGGTGTGTATGTGAAGTGGCAGCAGAAGTCCTCACCGGTAAATGAGGGCTAAAGCTCCTGGTGTCTGACTGTCCCTCACGCAGGTGGTCTCCAAAGAGCCTCAGCATGTAGTGTTCACCATTCCCATTTTTGAGCCGCTGCCCTCACAATATTACATTAAGGCAGTGTCTGACCGCTGGCTAGGGGCTGAGGCTGTCTGCATCATCAACTTCCAGAACCTTGTTTTACCTGAGAGACATCCCCCACACACAGGTATGCACTGTTTCCACTCACTTCATCATTTCCATAAGATCCCTCTTTTTGGGAAGTCGAACCACGATAGCTGATCCTTACTTCATTCACAAATGAACATTCCCTGACGTTGAACCAAAGGCATTCTCAAAAACAGGTAGATGATTCTTTTAAAATGAACGTAAGGCAGTCTGAGGGAGTTGCTCTGAGGGCCAAAGTGGATGCATTTGACTTAGCAGAAGTAAAGGATGCCCTCCTTTTTTCTGACTTGAGCAAATTCAATCAATGGTGTGTTGGAAAGTCATTCTATGTCCTTCAGTAACTGATGCTATGATAGAGCTGTCAAAAGTTGAATGTGAACCAAGCAGTTTTTTTTATACACAATTGTTATGCTGAGGTCTGTCAGTTAAATACTGTTGTCAGAGGTTTCAACTGCAGCTCTGAGACCACAAATATCAACAAAAAGCTTGATTTCTCACTCCAATTAAAATGTTGCAGAGGAACACAGTTATATTTTTAAGCATTATTTTCTTTTGTGCAGCTTGAAGAAAATGTTGTTTGGGTTTTTTTTTCTCAGAGCTGCTTGATCTACAACCTTTACCAGTGATTGCCCTGGGGAACCCCGAGTATGAGAGCCTGTACAAGTTCACTCACTTCAACCCCATCCAGACCCAGATCTTCCACACGCTGTACCACACGGACACTAACGTCCTGCTGGGAGCACCCACTGGCTCTGGGAAAACCATAGCTGCAGAGATGGCCATGTTCCGGGTCTTTAACAAATATCCGTCCTCCAAGGTTTGGCTTTCTGGCTTCTTTTTTTTTTTGAGTAAGTGATTCTAATGGGTTTCATGTTTAGGTTTAATGATCAGATTAACTTCCAAAATAAACTTAAGGCTTGGCTCTGCTGTGAGGAAACAGTATTTAGGAATCATACCAGGAGCCAGTTCAGCCACAGGATCATCGCTACAGTCCCCCCCAGACAGCAATGGTGTCTATACCAGCTGCCCCGCGAGTACCACAGCCACACCCACAGATCAAACCAGCAAGCCTCGACACATAGGATCCCCACAGGAAACACTGGGGCTAAAACACTGAAATATGTTAAATTACTGGTTGAGGCGGCTGTGGTGCAGCGGTAGGGCGGTCGACCTCTGATTGAAAGATTGCAGGTTTGATTCCCGCCTTGCCCGCTCATGTGTCAAAGTGCCCTTGGGCAAGACACTGAACCCCACATTGCCTCTGATGTAAGGTTGGCACCAGTGTTCAGCAGCAGAGCCACCATCAATGTGTGAATGGGACTGTGACTGTAAAGCGTTTGGGCCTTCAATGAAGGTAGAAAAGCTCTTTATAAGTAAACGCCATTTACCATTTACTTGACAAAACAACACTTTGACGTCACCCATAGGACATGTCTCACCTCTGGCCCTCGCAAAATCAGGCCAGAGCCTTTTTTGTCACTTCCTGATAGCCTGCTGCCATATTGCAACCCATCAACAGCGATTGGTCTGAGTCGGTCTGACTCACGTTTTTAGAGGAACCACTGTCACCAATCATGACTCAGCTCGTATGAAGTTCATACACTGAAAGCATCTCGGGAGAATCTGTCAATCAAATGTTGGAGGTGGGGCCAGTGGGCACCCCATGCTTTTACTGAGGCTTCTGATTATCCAGTTTATAACTTGTGATAAAGAAAAAATATATTTAAAAAACCTCTCTGGGATTTTTTATTTGGGTTGAGCTGTCCTGTGTTTTTATGGTCTATGAGCTAAAATCATAATAACAGGGTTCCTAGGATCATGACAAACCTGGAATTATTTTGTAAAGTGAAAATGCAATTTCTATATCCTTGAAAAGTTTGAAAAAGGAAATATTTTCTAAAGCTTTGGAAAAGTAATAAAATTTCAATATTTTGGATGAAAAAACATTTAAAAAAATGGTTTAACATGAGATTTCAATTGAAATTGTGGCAGAGGTTCGACATCACGCTATCGGTGATGGGAGTTGTTGTAAAGCAGGTTGAGTTGTTGTCTCTTCGACGCATGTCACTTTTTAACTTGCTGTCGGACGTTCATTGTGAAAAATGCCAGAGAAATGTAGCTTTAACAACTAGTGGCTTTTCAAGGAGAGGGACCAACTGTGGCTACTGAAAGACCCACCAGAAACTAGCAGAATGCAGACTTTGCTCCAAGTCCTTTGCCACGAGCAGCATGGGAGAAACGGGGCCGGTGTGCCACATGATGGCGTTACAATTTAAGCAAACTATATTCATTTAAAAAAAAAAAACAGGGTATCCTTGTTCAAATTTTTTCGTGCACCGTGTATAATCTAATAGTAACCACGGCATGGATTCCAAAAATGTGGCAGCCGACCCAGCGTCTATCAGAGACTGGCGTTTATTCCATCACAGACAGAATGATGATGGTTAATGGGTTCATTTTGGGTAAAATTTGACCACAAAATACAGAAAATAACAGATGAACATTTCAGGATTTATAGAAATGATGAGAACATTTTATTCTGTTCTGATTAGCACTGACTGTAAACGTCAATCTCTGTATCAAAAATCAGTTTCGCTTTCATGCCGATCATTTTCCTGGAGACACGAGCACCTTTTCCTTTTATCAGTAATCCATGTTCAAACCAGTCTTTCTTCACTGCTGTCTTTTACAAACATAGTAAATTATTTCTCTGGATTTGTTTACAGGTGGTGTACATTGCTCCCCTGAAAGCCCTGGTTAGGGAGAGGATGGAAGACTGGAAGATCAGGATTGAGGAAAAGTTGGGCAAAAAGTAAGAGCAGCGTGCTATGTATGTGTATATGTATGTGTTAGATCTAAAGTACTTGTTATCTTAAAACCTAAGATCAACGGAGAAAAATGAGACTGGAGACTGGAAATAGTTTTTACAGCCGCGACCGGGAGAGAGGACTTTCGTGGACTCACTCTGTCTCTCTCAACTCGCCCCTCCTCGATCGGACCCTTTTATTGAGCACGCTGTTGCTAGGCAGATTTGGCAGTCATACGTCACAAGGTATATACGTAGAAAGTGAAATACGACACCCTTATGGGTCAGTCATGTTTTAAGCACACAAACACATAAGTATAAAGAACAAATTTATCTTACAGTATGTTGGAGATTCATGCGTGTGCAGCAGAGCAGGAAGTCTCAGCTCTACTTTATCATTGGGAGAAACTGCACTATTTTGAACACAGTTAAAGACAAACTCCAATCGTTTTTGTCCTACTGTTCCCAGTGGGCTTTCAATTATGATTCTGTCATTTTTAGCCAAAATCTAAAAACCTGAGTCATTTTCTTAGACATTTGAACATTTTCATGGATCTATTTGTCTTCAAGTGGATGCATTTTTTTAATGTACAAATGTAATAAACAGACTCATGTCGCCCCACATTTTTATTTTGTTGACCTTCTTTTATTATTTAAAACCTAAACAAAACACTTTTGTGAATTAACTTGAATGATCACATTACTTACCTAGAAAAAAAACTATTTTCTAATAAATATAGGTTATAAATAGTCATGTGAGATAGTTGAGTGACTTTAGCTTTAAAATCTTCAGAAGTATTGAACATTTTTAACCAACTGTGATTCATATCTTCATTTAAAATTCTTAAAAATGTATGATCACTCTTTTGTAGCATGAACATGATGATGAACCCATTGTTATTTATTTTTTAAGATTATGGGATTCTTTTTCAAGCTCTCAGTAGGTTAAAGTCTTAAATCACAAAATTTTTTACCACATTAGTTAATTTACTTAACTGGGGTTCTGTCAGAGAAAAAAAAGACATATTAAAGAACAGCTCGGGTCTTAAGGGGTAAAATCACAGAGCTAGTGCTTAGCAGCTGCTGTGCAGGCGTCTCTGTCAGCAACTGAGCTTAACATTAAAAAGAAGCAGAAACTTGATCTTTTTTCACTTGAAATGTACCTGTAGGTTGTTGTTTGCATCAAGACAGGCCAATCGAGACACGTGCTGTCAGTTTAAAATGTTTTTGAGAGTTATTGATCCTGGAATCTATGAACATCTCGCTGGCTTGACTGAAGTGTTTTGGTTAGCCTCCTGCTTGAACTGCTGCCGTATTCTGCTGCGCTTTACTGTAGTAAAATGTTGTGATCCGTTCATGATATGCAGACTTCTAGGTTTTTTTCATCTATTATATGTTATCCATCCATCCATCCATTTTCTTCCGCTTATCCGGGACCGGGTCG
>BSAI01000162.1:22998804-23017214 GCA_036245035.1 Adrianichthys oophorus | reverse complement strand
CAAAACAGAGCAGTGCAAAACAGAGCAGTGCAAAACAGAGCAGTGCACTTGACCTTACAAAGATGAATTGAAAAACCAGCCCCTTAAATTGGCTGGGAGCAATCAAGTGTACTGAAGACAGCTGTGGATCATTAGCCTGAAACTGATGTGACTGACAAAGAGAAACCAAAAACATGGCCAAGAACATCATAAAACCAAACTAAACCACAGAATCCTTACACAAAGTAAAAGTCCAAAGATCAGTCACACATTTGTTTTGATTAATCTTATTTCTCTAAAATATAAAAACAATGGCCATTGTTAAAATTATTAGAAAATCTAAAACTATAAAAAAAGCATAAGTTATGGAATTTAAAAAGAAATGTCTTAATCTTTTAAAACATTGTAAAATATGTGTAAGGTGAAATAAGTCATGTCAGAAACTGTTAGCAGCATCAGATATTGTGTTTTGTTTTTTTTTTACCATAAGCACAAGTTTTAATGAACACAAACTCATTTTAAGTAATAATAATACAAAAGAAAAGATTGAAAACTGGTCTCCAGCAGGGTGCACTAGAGCATATACATTTATTACACTGAATATGTATGTTCATCATGATCAATTTGATGGCTTTGTCATGCTGGTGAAAGACTAAAAGTAAATCAATTACTGCAAACTGTACAATTAAATTCCTGCAAAAAAATACAGAAACACACAATTCTTGGACAGAAATAAATGTAATGTGTTTTTTTTTTTTTTTTTTTTTTTTTAAACACTTAAACCTAAACTGATGATTTGAAACAAATTTGATGGAAACATCTTTTTGCAGATCTAGATTTCCTCCAGATTTTTTTTGTACAAAATAATTGTTTTTCAATAACAATAATCGAGATTTAAACTGTTGCACTTCACAAAGACTTTAATGAGTCTTAAAGGGCTATTATGGGATTGATTGCACTAAAATATCAACGTGACAAAAATGTGTAAAAATGTTTTTTTCATTTCAATGCTTTTTGACCATATATTGTATCTTTAACAAATATAAGCACTAAAAAGAAAACAAACCAATGCCAACTGATACTTTATCTAAAATCTCTGAGTATAGAAAAAATGTTGTTCATACAAAAGTACAATAAATGTTCCACAACAGAACACAAACCCAACTTGTGACAAATATTTAAAAACAGGATTAAAATTTTGAAATAAACAGGAGTTTATATATATATATATAGACGTTATGCAGTATCCTTGCTTTGGTCATTTCAGGAAATAAAAAAAATGATTAATATTAAAAAACATTACTTAATTTTAACAAACAAACCCAAACTGAATTTTATAAATAATTCATGCAATATTCATTATAATGAAAAAAAATTTAAAAAAATTAGAAAATATAATTTTATATGCTCTCAAATTCTTCCTGTTCAATAAAACAAACAAAGAAAGAAAGAAATTAAAGGATGGCAATAAATATTTTGAATTTGTTTGCTTCATTTGGGAGTTTAATTGAAACTGAGTAGAAACCCTTATTTTTATTTTATTGTTATTTTGTTTTGGCTGCTGTTAATTTCTGTTTAAGTTCTGTTGTATTTTTTTAAACAATTTGAAGTTTTTTTTCCGTTGTTTTCAACTTTCATTATTTAGTTTTAGTGTCAAATGACTCACATTCTCATTCGTTATCATAATCTCTCTCTCAGATGGACAGAACACCCTTGCAGATTAGCAGTAACATTTTCTGTTAGAACTAGATGAAGGTTAAGGGGAATCAACCTGAAACTTTGTATAAATATGGAAAAACATTCAACCAGATTTATCAGAAATATTCTGTGAAGACTTGCCTCACAAGCACAGCACAGTTTACAATTTTAATATGACCATAAATTCCACTCCAGTCTAAACTCCAAACATGGGATCAACTAGAAAACTGGAAAAGCTGTTTCCAGTGTTGCCAAATAGTCATATTCCAGCCCAAAAGCCATATAAAGACAGCAAGATTCCCAAATGCCCCCCCCCAAATATAAATAAATACAATAAAATAAAATAACCCTGCACGGTGTTATCAAGTGCTAAATTAGATGTCATTATATATGTATTTAACTATCCACTATTTGTAACTTCCCGTTTTGATTTAAACACCAATTTTGAGACATTTTTTAAAGATTACATACACCATTTTGCAGCTAGTCAAAACAAAAAATAAATGTATACCCCCCCCTTTCCTCATACATTAAGAACAATCAAAAGAAAAAGACGGACAGGGGAAATAACAGAAACTGAATGGTAACTTATTATCACGATCAAAAGTGGAAAGCTTTCTTCCATTTTTACTTTTCATGAATTCAAGTGGGGCTGCACGGTGGCGCAGTGGTTAGCGCTCCTGCCTCACAGCAAGAAGGTTCCCGGTTCAAGTCCTGGCTCGGGGACCTAAAAGTGTGGAGTTTGCATGTTCTCTCCATGCATGCGTGGGTTTTCTCCGGGAACTCCGGCTTCCTCCCACCGTCCAAAAACGTGCTTCACAGGTTAATTGGTTACTCCAAATTGTCCCTAGGTGTGAGTGTGTATGGGTGTGTGATTGTGGCCCCTGCGACAGACTGGCGACCAGTCCAGGTGTGTACCCTGCCTTCGCCCATGAGTAGCCGGGTTAGGCTCCGGCAACCCCATGACCCCGAAAGGGATAAAGCGGATTGGAAAATGAATGAATGAATGAATTCAAGTGAGGTAAAATATAAGGAAATGTCCTTGTGAAGTATTTAATAACCTATTATTGATCATTAACTGATTGATCTGGTTTGTTTTTAAGCATAAATAGTGGAAACAAATTACGAGACAAAGAAAATCACAAAGATTGATCAAACAAATTACAGAGAATGAATTGTATTACTCAGTCCCATTGATTTATTAAATGATGATTAATGATTAACAACTAAATTCAAGTAGAGCTTGATTTATTGGTTGGAAAGGAGTGGGAAGAAGTTAATACCCCCCCCCCCCCCCCCATCCCCCACCCCCGTTACTTGGTTTTATATTTGCTGCAGTTTTCAAAATCTGGTTCGTATAAAATCAAGTGCAGATTTTTTCAACAAAACGGAGTGCATATTGATTATTGATTAATCTCAAAAAACATTATTTTATTTTATCAGTAAATAATAACATGAATAACACATCATGTAATACCATGATGATCATCAGATTACAATGTCATATTAATCCAGAAATAATCCCTACACATTGTAGATCAAGTTTTCAAGTAACAATGGAGTTCTTATTCAGTATCCTCTGAAAGAAAACCGACATTTTTTAGTAAACATTATTAACTCACACTTTAGGAAACCAATATGTAATAATCATTGGTTATCAATAGAACAAATAATTACATTAATCCATTAATCCTCACTACACACTACAGATGAAGTTAAGAAAATTAACAGCATATTGATTGTAATTTTAAAAAATTGAGTAATCATTACTTCACATTACACAGTGTAACACTCATTGGTTGTAATTAATAGCTTGATTATTTCACCACATTCAAGTTAAAACATCAACGTGTTTGAAATGAATCAAACTCCAGTTGATCTTTAACTCTTGTTATCATATTGTGAAATTAGTTTCTTTAAAAACTTTCTTGAATTTTTTAAATGTTTGAACAATGTTTGAGCTCATCACTCAAATCAAATCAAACTTAATTTATAAAAAGCGCTTCTCATACGTGGCGTAACTTGAAGCGCTTTGCATTTAAAAACAAATCAAAACGCAATACCCCCCCTCTTACCTTCCCAACCAATAACACATGCAACCCATGACCCCAAACACAATGAGTAGGCTACTTATAAACTACTTATAAAATAATTTCTAACAGAAACTTAAGGCTTGGCTCCGTCGACCAAAAGGTATGGGCCTTTTTGAATTAAGAGGATAATTGAGTACATCTACATAAACTTTGATCTAAAACATTTGCATTCATTTCTGCTTAAATGTGTTTTTATGTGCATCTACATTTTAATGTTGGTTTTCCTCTTTTTATTTTATTAATTTTGTCTTACATAAAATGTTTTTTTCACTGCACTAAACATATTGTTTGGAAAATAACTTTCTTTTTACAGGTCAAAAGTTATTGTCGGCAACTAAATGAGTCGATCAGGACAATTGCCAATGTATTACATCCCATCAAGGTGGTACATCTAAAATCTTCTTCGTCCATTTAAATTACATGTCAATGACAAGTCTGCATGCTGCAAAGTATCTTTACATTTTAAATGGATAAGTTCTGTGACTTGCAGGTGAAAGAACCTTGAGAAGTGCTGATGATGGATTTAACTGGGCCTCTTCCACAAACAAAGGAATTGAACAAATACTTACTCACAATGACCGATTTATTCACAAAGTGGGTTATTGCATTACCCATGAAGACCAAAACTCCATCAGAGGTCTCTGCAATTATAAAGACCAAGTTGTACACTTTTGGCATGGTCAGAAAAATTATCACCAATCAGGGAAAGGAATTTGTCAATTAGGTAAAATTTTGTGTAAGCATCTTTCATACCTAGATTAACAATGTAGCACAACGTATTTTTGCTAAGTCTTTACATGTTACTGCAACTCAAAAACAGCATTTTAACAATGCTAAATATAAAACAAGCACGTGCTTACCATCCCCAGACCAACAGGCAGGTGAACATGCAACTAACTAACTTTGAGTAAGTCTTGTCAAATCAGCTGTGTCTTTTTATCCATTTTACACTGCAATACAATTCAAAGGATGACAGGACCAAACAAAATAAAAAAAAAAAATAACATGTTCTCAGAAAATACAGCAACAACAAACACAATGACCGGGACGTACACCTAGCTGCTGTATGGCAACAACACTGCAAAGCAGGTATTCTTTCACAGCCATTTGAAATTATTTACTAACATACTTTATGGTGAAGCAGTTTTAAGACAGTTTTTATAGTTTTAAAAAATGTCATTAATGAGTGCAAGAGAAAATGAACTACTTAAAAAATCAGCACTCCACCTGCCACATTCCATACGTTTTAGTTTTTCACCGTCATCCACGTCTTCCTACTGTCATGAATGTCTGTTCTATGGGTGATGACTTCGATGTGGCAGACCTAGAGGAAGACATTGACAGAAGGGTTAAGGGGATGACTGTCCTAAATGAAGGGGTCAGTATATTTGAAGGGGGCTGACAAGACAGTGGTTGAGAAAAATCAGTTAAAGTACAACTCTTGTTTTTGATTTTATATCTAGTATTTTTTTCTGCTTCAATAAATTGATTTTATAGACTATGTTTTATATACTCGATTGCACAGGTGTCAAACTCCAGGCCTTGAGGGCTGGTGTCCTTCATGTTTTCCAACAAACTTACCATTGAAGCTCCTTTTTGGATAAACATTACTGATCCAGGAAATCAGCTTCAGATACAGCAAGGTTTCTGGAAAACCAGCAGGAGGTCGGCCCTCGAGGCCTGGAGTTTGACACCCCTGCTCTATTGTGACGCAGAGGCGGAGGTATTTTGATCCATGTGCAACAGGATTTAACAACACAGACAACAGCTAGACTAGACGTAGTCAGAAACAAGGCAGGAGTCAAAAACATGGAGCGATTCAGGGAGACAAAGAACAGGCAAGGGTCAGGCAAGGAGATGCATAGAGAAAATACAGAGTGGGTGATGATGATAATGCGAAGCAGCTCGTGAGGATATAAGTCACGGAGTAGCACAGCCAGTTACAAATCTTTGTTTGGAGTGGTAGACTGTGTTCACAGACTGAACACATTCTGTTGGGACATTCATATACAGAATATCACCATAATCCAGCAAAGGTAAGAATGTTACAGATACCAGGAGGAGAGGTTGTTGTGCTATTGATTTACCTTGTGTGGTTAGTATCACTGCGATATTCTCTGGTAGCTCAGGTGTGTGTGAGAATACCATAACTTTGGTTTTCTCTACATTTAAGACCAATTTTACTGAATCCAGACGAGATTGAACAATTAAAAAGGCAGACTAGAGAAACTATGTAGCTTGAGTAAGTGAGGAGGAGCAACAGTATAGTATGGTATTGTCTGCATATAAATGATACATGTTGTTAGACAGATCTGCACAAAGATTGTTGATGTGGATGAAGAATAAAAGGGAGCCTAAAATTGAACCCTGAGGCACTCCTTTACTTCAAGAAATGAGGAAGTGTAGCCAGCCATTGTACACACTGTGTTCTCTTTGACAGGTAGTTTGCAAACCAAGCAATGGCCTGATCAGAGAGATCCTGTTTTTTTAAAGACTACTGATTAAAAGTGTATGGTCACTGTATCAAATGCGTGGGTCAATAAAAAGAGCAATACAGTATTTTTTTTATGTCAATGGAGACCTTAAAATCAGATGTAAAGCTCTTGCTAGGAGACTAGAGAAGATCACTCTCCTGATGATTCACTCTGATCAAATCAAATTTATTAAAATAAGACACTCCAGAAACAATGCTCGTAGACTTAATAATCTAAAAGACTTTACTTCTATTAAAAACCAAGAAGCCACCACAATCTCATTGGATGATGAAAAAGCATTTGACAAGGTGAATTGGAAGTTTCTTATTGCTGAATTAGAAAGATGTGGTTTTGGTAAATCCTTCATTAATTGGATTAAAATCCTGTATCACATTCCAAGTGTATCTGTCAGAACCAATGAACAAACCTCTGACAAGTTTGTCCTCCAGAGAGGCACCAGACAGGGGTATCCACTGACCCCCTCTCTCTTTACTGCATTACTTTAACCTTTGGCGGAAGCCATAAGACAAAATTAGGACATGAAAGAATTAGAACAAAAAACAAACATCTGAAAATTAGTCTTTACTCAATTTACTGCAAAAAAATCTGTGCTTTTATCAGTCAATTGTAATGTAAAGCCAACTTTAAATATACCAATAAAATCAGGAAATCGGATTACCTAACAACAGGTTATATGCGACAGACTTTTAAATATGCAGTTAAACCTCTTCTGAAAAATCCCAGTTTGGATCATGACATTCTGTATACTATAGACCAATATCAAATCTCCCATTTATTTCAACGATCTTTGAAAGAGTTGTAGTTAAACAGCTACGCTGCCACCTACAGGACAATGTCCATTTTGAAGATTTTCAGTCAGGTTTCAAACCTCACCATAGCACTGAAACTACACTAGTTAGAGTATCTAATGACTTGTTACTGGCCACAGAAAAGGGACTAATCTCTAATCTGGTCCCGTTAGATTTTAGCACAGCCTTTGATACACGATAGACCACAGCATCTTCCTCCAGAGACTAGAGTATGACATAGGGATCAGAGGATCTGCCCTTCAATGGTTTAAAATCCACTTATCTG
Source organism: Adrianichthys oophorus (assembly GCA_036245035.1). Classification (NCBI taxonomy): domain Eukaryota; kingdom Metazoa; phylum Chordata; class Actinopteri; order Beloniformes; family Adrianichthyidae; genus Adrianichthys; species Adrianichthys oophorus. Next base: position 23,009,875 of record BSAI01000162.1, on the reverse strand, counting down.
ATTGTTAACAGTTTGTTAAGGTGTTAATGTATGTATTTACACCTGGATTACTACGCAATTATCAATTGAGGAAAAAAACATGTATTTAAGCTAAAACGACCTCCCCAGCAGGCCCTATTTGCTCTAGACACGTAGGGATCATTGGTGAAAGCAACCACCAATTTCAGTTGCCACTTCTCTTAGTCCATACAATATGAACATATATAAAATTACTCATGCAGCATCCTGTGGTGAACACATTTAGGCGATCAGATTCTACTGTTGAAAAACGGAGGAGTATGTATTGCCCCGGTCCACCAAATTGAATTGAACCTCTTTAGTACCCACTCATATACACACACAGCGAGAGGGGAATGGTCACATTGTTCCCGGTCTCCTGCCCCCCAGACTGGGTTGGGAAGTTCAGCGGCTGCTGTTGGGAAGTTAGTGGCTTCCGGAGGATGTCACCAAAAGTACTGACAGAAAAGTAGAGACCCAAATGCTAAGTGGCATATGGTAAATGGTGTATACTTATATAGCACTTTACTACTTTCTTAGAAGGCTCAAAGCTATTTAAGAATTTATTTCATATTTTATTTTATTTAAGACAATTATTAAACTGTATTGACAGAATACCCTCAGATATCATCTGTTCATCTTCTGGGTTCTGAGTTTATTTTTCTGAATTTGTGAAGCTTAGAATGGGAACCTTAAATTCTTTCATAATGGCAACATTGAAGTTTTCTTATAGTCTTTTACTACTGTCTGTCACACAATCACATACCACAAATACTCATCTCTGCATTCTGTGGGCATGTTTTGTTCATAAGAGAATGGCAGTCTTTCCACATCTGCTCCTACTTCATCTTACTGCCCTATTTCAGCCCCTGCGGAAATACATTTGCAGCTGCATTAAAGTTTAAATGGTGTTTTGTTGCAGCAGCATTACGTTTTGTCAGTAAAGTGGGGAGAGCGTCTCTCAGCAATCATCTTTCAAGCACAAGGCTGTAAAGTCAAATTCCAGTAAAATATTCATCAATAAAGTTCATTCTGATTTATGTAACGAACAGAGACAGAAAAGCTTATTGAATCAGCAAAGTAACACAAAAAAAGTTTTAAAATTATTTTCCAAAGACAACAGAAGTGTCTGTTTCTGTCAGACACTTCTGATATTCATAAATTCGTAAAACTCACTTTACACTGTCATACGTTATTATGTGTTTTGTTCTAGAGATTTGTCTAGGGTTAGGAGTATTTTTTGAAGTAGGGTTAGTAGGTAAGTTTCACTTTTTCTGGATAAAAAAAATGTAAGAAAATGTTTCTTTAGTCAAAAGTTGACAAAATCCTACCTGAACTTCATGAAGAAGGTGAGTTCTTGTTTACTGTTCTGCTTGTTTTGTTTTTCCTGCCTTGAAACTAGATTTAGTCTTTTTTTTTTTTTTTACTTACAGAGAATTTTTTGACTATCATGTCATCAAAACTCTGTCATAGTTACTACAACACAAAAAATCAAAAAAACATTTAATTGAATTAAATATTTGTTCATTTCTTTTCTTTCGTTGGGTTTGTAACCTAAAAATTGTAAAACTTTTTCCTGGTTTTGTTATATCCAGAGGCACCAGTTGAGGTGGCTCAGTCATCTGGTCCAAATGCCTCCTGGACAGACCCCAGGGGGGTGTTTCAGGCGTGTCTCACTGGGCGAAGGCCCCAGGGAAGACCATGAGGTCCCCCTCGAGTTGGAGGAAGTGGCCAAGGGAGAGGGAAGCCTGGTCATCTTTGGTTAGACTGATAATCCTGCGACCCTGGTTCAGAATGAGCAGAAGTTTATGGATGGATTTTATTGCACTTCATTTAGATCAAAAGATATTTAACATGAAAAAATCTACATTAGCTAATAGCATAACCTCCAGGAAATAGGGCTTTACCTTAATAATTAATTAATTATTTGCAGTGTATACAAATAATTAATTAAAATAAATACAATTTCGATTTGAACCATTTTAGGTTATGAAATGGCTGAGTTTAGGTAATTTAGGATCCCACACTTAGCAAGACTAAATATGAGGCAGCAAATTGCTGGGGGAGGTCTAAGCCCATTCCAACCTGCTTTTTTTTGGGTGTTTATTTTTCTTTTGTCTGAAGTAGAAGTTTGGAAAATGCTTATAGGAGCTTTGGTTTCTTGTATGACGGCTGTGAATCTTCAATAGACTCCTTCCCCTGAGGAGCATTGATAGCTCCCAGTTGGGGCTTTGAATGGATGTGCTCTAACCACAGCCCCGTTATTTGAATTGCTAATGGTGATGGAACAGATAAATAAAACATGACCTTAGTGTGCCTTTATTTCATGTCATAAAAACTTTAACAAACTATAAATCTGTAGGCTGATGACTTGCATGTTGTTGGATAAAAGTTAAGAGTAGATTTGTAATACAGCAGTGGCTCATTTATGCTGTTAAGTGATCTATAGACATTTTAAGTTTCCGAGCAACTCATAGATCAATATTTTTATTTGTGAAACATATAAGTCCAAAAAAAGCTTATAGTCTTGCAGATTTTAAATCATCTTAAAGTTATGGTGCTTAATTTAATGTGACCCATAATCATGATTGCCCTGGATGATTGATGCACTCAGGAGACTTACCTTCAAAAAATGTCCAACCAGCTGCATGGCCCAAAAGGTTTCTTAGTTTTAATTTTTTTCCAAGGCGGCATCTTTACACCTCTGTGAGAGGGACTCTTTAATGACCTCTGAGAACGGCAATAGCTCGGCTGAATGGAAACACCAAAATAGCAGGAAAGCTCTGGGTAATTCATCTGAACTCTAAAAAAATGTAGGTGCTGTAGCTGTGAGATAAAGATGAAGCTGCCTTAAATCTTAACATGCAGGTGATGCTTTTGTGTGATTTCTAAATCATTAAACTGATCATTAGAAGTACATGTTTATGCTTTGATAATACATAACTCGAAAGCATCCTAACCACATTAGTTCTATTAAAAATTTTAATGTGAACAAAGGTTTAAAATCATTTTTGAAAGTCATGAAGGACGATAGGGTTTGCAGCTTTTTTTTAATGAAACTTTTTAAGTTCTTCCTTCTACTGAATGAAACTTTGGCTGTGTCCTTTACACGGTTGTATTCCTTCTATGTCAGACCACCAAATTACAGTGTCTGGTTTGCATCACAGTTGCAGATAAAAGTCATACCTGCGTATTATGTAGAGCTTTGGGTCACTATGAAATAAGATCAGCTTAATCCTGTTATGGGCTAGACACACAGAGTCACTGAGATGGACTTTTGAAGGCACTCTGAGATTGTGAAACACAGGACGATCGTTTAAGAATGGTAACAGTCTCAGAAATTTTATTCAGACTTAATCTGGCCCTGAATCCGAGGAGAACACATTTTTTCCACATTCATGCTGGTCTATATGAAATTCAGGCAGCATGATTTGAACTTTATTGTTTTGCCCATGCAATTCGAAATTAGCCCTATTTAGAGACATAATCCCAGACAGGATTTTTATTTGTTGTTGTTTTTAGATTGCATCTATTTAAACTTAGTAGCTGTCGAGATCCAAAAACACAAATAAAAGCCAATGTCAGAGCAACAGTATCAGAGAAGCAAATCATTAACTGTTCAAGCTTTCCCCTCCATGAACCGGCACCTTAACGTGGTGGAGGGGTTTGAGTGCTCGAGTGATCCCAGGAGCTATGCTGTCTGGGGCTTCGGCTCCTGGTAGGGTCTCCCATGGCAGACAGGTCCTGGGTGACGAGCCAGACAAAGAGCGGTTCACAAACCCCTTTATGAAAATAAACATCACAGATCCAGTTGCGTCGCCCGGATTGGCGTTACCGGGGCCTCACCCTGGAGCCAGGCCTGGGGTTGGGGCTCGCAGGCGAGCGCCTGGTGGCCGGGGCTCCTCCCACGGGCCCCGGTCGGGTAAAACCCGAACGATCAACGTGGGATCACTCCCCAGTGGGCCCACCACCTGCAGGAGAGCTCAGAAGGGGCCGGTGTAATGTGGTTTGGGTGGCAGTCGAGGGCGAGTGCCTCGGCGGCCTAAACCCCGGTCATGGAACTTGGCTTTTGGGACATGGAACGTCACCTCTTTGGGAGGGAAGGAGCCTGAGCTTGTGCGAGAGGTTGAGAGGTACCGGCTAGATATAGTTGGGCTCACCTCTACGCACAGTCTGGGCTCTGAAACTCAGTCTCTCAAGAGGGGTTGGACTCTCTACCATTCTGGAGTTGCACATGGTGAGAGGCGGCGGGCTGGGGTGGGCTTACTTGTGAGCCCCCAGCTTAGCCGCCAAGTGTTGGAGTTCACCCCGGTGGATGAGAGAGTTGCGTCCCTCCGCCTTCGGGTGGGGGACAGGTCTCTGACTGTGGTTTCGGCTTATGGGCCGAACAGCAGTTCAGAGTACCCAGCTTTCTTGGTGTCTCTCGGAGGGGTACTGGAAAGTGCCCCAACGGGGGACTCCATTGTCCTCCTGGGTGACTTCAATGCCCACGTGGGCAACGACAGTAGCACCTGGAGGGGGGTGATTGGTAGGAACGGCTTCCCTGATCTGAACCCGAGCGGTGTTTTGTTGTTGGACTTCTGTGCTAGTCATAGTTTGTCCATAACAAACACCATGTTTGAGCACAAGGGTGTCCATCAATACACGTGGCATCAGGACACCCTCGGCAGGAGATCAATGATCGACTTTGTAGTCGTTTCAGGAGACCTTCGGCCGTGTGTCTTGGACACTCGGGTAAAGAGAGGGGCAGAGCTGTCCACTGATCACTACCTGGTGGTGAGTTGGATTCGATGGCGGGGAAGGAGGCCGGAAAGACTCGGCAGACCCAAACGTAGTGTGAGGGTCTGCTGGGAACTTCTGGCTGAGCCCTCCGTCAGGGAAGTCTTTAACTCCCACATCCGGGAGAACTTCAAACAGGTACCAAGGGAGGCTGGTAACATTGAGTCTGAATGGACCATGTTCTCCACCTCCATTGTCTCTGCTGCTGTTCGGAGCTGTGGTCACAAGGTCTCTGGTGCCTGTCGTGGCGGCAACCCCCGAACCCGTTGGTGGACACCGGAAGTAAGGGATGCCGTCAAGCTGAAGAAGGAGTCCTATCAGGTCTGGCTGACTTGTGGGACTCCAGAGGCAGCTGACAGGTATCGGCAGTCTAAGCGAGCTGCGGCTCAGGCTGTAGTAGAGGCAAAAACTCGGTCCTGGGAGGAGTTCGGTGAGGCCATGGAGAAGGACTATCGGTTGGCCTCGAAGAGGTTCTGGCAAACCGTCCGGCGCCTCAGAAAGGGGAAGCAGCTTTCTGCAGGCACCATTTTCAGTGCAGGTGGGGAGCTGCTGACTTCGACTGGGGACATTGTCGGGCGGTGGAAGGAATACTTTGAGGATCTCCTCAATCCTGCTGACACGCCTTCTCTTGAGGAAGCAGAGGCTGAGAGCCTTGGGGTGGGGCTGTCCATTACCCAAGCTGAAGTCACAGAGGTAGTTAACAAGCTCCTCTGTGGCAAGGCACCGGAAGTGGATGAGGTCCGCCCTGAGTACCTCAAGTCTCTGGATGCTGTGGGAGTGTCTTGGTTAACGCGTCTCTGCAGCATCGCGTGGCAGTCAGGAACAGTACCACTGGACTGGCAGACAGGGGTGGTGGTTCCCCTTTTCAAGAAGGGGGACCGGAGGGTGTGTTCCAACTACCGGGGAATCACACTCCTCAGCCTCCCTGGGAAAGTCTATGCCAGGGTACTGGAGAGGAGAGTCCGGCCGATAGTCGAACCTCAGATCCAAGAACAACAATGCGGTTTCCGCCCTGGTCGTGGAACTGTGGATCAGCTCTACACCCTGTCCAGGGTGCTGGAGGGTTCGTGGGAGTTCGCTCATCCTGTCCACATGTGTTTTGTGGATTTGGAGAAGGCGTTCGACCGTGTGCCCCGTGGTGTCCTGTGGAGGGTACTTTGGGAGTATGGGGTCCGGGGAGCCTTACTCAGGGCTGTCCGGTCTCTGTATGACCAGAGCAGGAGCATGGTCCGCATAGCTGGCAGTAAGTCAGACCTGTTCCCAGTGCATGTTGGACTCCGGCAGGGCTGCCCTTTGTCACCGGTTCTTTTCATAGTTTTTATGGACAGAATTTCTAGGTGCAGCCAAGGTCCGGAGGGGGTCTGGTTCGGGAACCACAGGATTTCCTCTCTGCTCTTTGCAGATGATGTTGTCCTGTTGGCTTCATCGAACCAGGACCTCCAGTATGCATTGGAACGGTTTGCAGCCAAGTGTGAAGCGGCTGGGATGAGGGTCAGCACCGCTAAGTCTGAGGCCATGGTTCTCGACCGGAGAAAGGTAGTTTGCCCTCTCTGGGTGGGTGGAGTGCTCCTTCCCCAAGTGGAGGAGTTTAAGTATCTTGGGGTCTTGTTCACGAGTGAGGGAAGATCGGAGCGTGAGATCGACAGGCGGATTGGTGCTGCGTCCACCGTTATGCGGTCGCTGTACAGGTCCGTCGTGGTGAAGAGAGAGCTAAGCCAGAAAGCAAGGCTCTCAATTTACCGGTCGATCTACGCCCCAATACTCACCTATGGTCATGAGCTCTGGGTCATGACCGAAAGAACGAGGTCCCGGATCCAGGCGGCTGAAATGAGCTTCCTCCGTAGGGTGGCTGGGCGCTCACTTAGAGATAGGGTGAGAAGCTCGGTTACCCGGGAGGAGCTCGGAGTAGAGCCGCTTCTCCTCCAAATCGAGAGGAGCCAGTTGAGGTGGCTCGGGCATTTAGTTCGGATGCCCCCTGGACGCCTCCCTAGGGAGGTGTTCCAGGCATGTCCCACTGGGAGGAGGCCCCGGGGAAGACCCAGGACACGCTGGAGAGACTACGTCTCTCGGCTGGCCTGGGAACGACTCGGGGTCCCCCCAGAGGAGCTGGAGGAAGTGGCTGGGAAGCGGGAAGTCTGGGCATCTTTACTTAGACTGCTGCCCCCGCGACCCGGTCCCGGATAAGCGGAAGAAAATGGATGGATGGATGGATGGCTTTCCCTTAAATGAAGAGGAGAAATGCTTTCTGATGGAAAATTTATGAAGTCCTGTTCTTGTCTCAACGACCTGCATTCATCCTCTTGTGTTCAATCAAATATTCACAAAGCTCAGAATCCCTTTGCCCTCCACTCCCAAATCCCATCATGCATCTGTAATCTTGCGTCAATTGAGGCATAAAGGATAGAATGACAAACCGGGCCTCCTGGAGGGAGTAAAGTAGTTCAAAGACTTTGGCCATACTGAAAGATGAAGATCTGGTTCAGAAAGAAAATTTATCTTGGTTGTTAAATTTGTTTTTAATAGTTTTTGATAAGCTGAAATTATTTGCATTCAGGTGATGCTAAAATGCAACACATGGGAAAAGGAGTCAACAGGGTTAGATTTAGCTATAACATGTCTCTTAATGATAAACTGTAGCTTAGAGTACGTTTCTAGAAACGTTATCTTTCTATTGACATAGTCGTCACCAGTTTTTATTACATAGTTAAAGCATATGCTTATTCTAAATAAAAAAATTTAAGTTAAAAAATGCTTAATATTTTAAAGAAATGACCTGCTTCTCTTCCTTCCATTTCCTTTTAGACTTAATGAATGATGACCCAACTTCTTTCAACATAAAACTTCCTCCTGTTGCTAAGCTTAGGCTGCCCCATTTTAGTGGGAGAATGGAGATAAACTTGTGAACTTAGAAAGAAATAGCTGATGTTAACTCAAATGTGAATTAGTATTCCACTGATTTTGTTTCTTGTTTTCAAATGTAGCCTTTTGTGGCTCAAAACGTCAGTTTGGTTGGTGTGTTTGGTTTGGACTTGTAAGAAGAAAGTTAAAGAAATATTGGGCTGAGGTATATTCTGAGGACCCACTAGAAGAGTGGATCTTTGGAGCTGAGGGCAGTTATCACAAACGCTGTATAGCTTAGTACCAAGAGTTTTAAATTATATAGACAAAAAATAATAATGAAATCAGAGAGAAAACAAAAGGGCTCATTCAGTTTGTTGAGTCTATATGAAGCTTAAAAGGCGCTGTACCATGAAAAGCCAACATTTAGAGCTTTTAAGTGTTTTATACTCAGGGTTAGGGTTAGTTCATTTCTCACTATAAACAACCTCAAAGCAATATTTTTATCCATTCACGCATTTCTGGGGCTGCATGGTGGCGCAGTGGTTAGGGTTCCTGCCTCACAGCAAGAAGGTTCCCGGTTCAAGTCCTGGCTAGGGGACTTGAAACAGTGTCACCAAAGGGGGACCTTTCTGTGTGGAGTTTGCATGTTCTCCCCGTGCATGTGTGGGTTTTCTCCCGGGACTCCGGCTTCCTCCCACCCTCCAAAAACATGCTTCACAGGTTAATTGGTCACTCTAAACTGTCCCTATGTGTGGGTGTGTGACTGTGGCCCCTGCTAAAGACTGGTGACCTGTTCAGGGGTGTCCCCTGCCTTTGCCCATGAGTGACCGGGTGACCCCGTGACCCACCGTGACCCTGAAAGGGATAAAACTGTATAGAAAATGAATGAATTAATGAATGAAGCATTTCTGAGTAATCCTCTAAAAACCTGTTCTCTCTGCAGCAGTCCCTCCCCTACTCTTGAAAACGAGCAGGTTCTCGTGAGCTGACATCGTAGATTGAGGACCACCTCTTTCAGGAAAAGTCTGCACTGCAGGCACCGCCCCCAGGCAAACACACACACTTTCTCTGTGAAGCTAGTGGTGATCTGTAAAATGCTTTCATCTTATATGGCCAATATGCACATCCATCTTTGCAAAATGGTCGAATGTTGTTTGTTTGCATGCCCGGACAAATGCACAGAGGCCGGCTCTAGGACGACGTAAAATGGGCGGGACCAACAAGAAGCAAAGGCGGTGCCTCAGAGATTGAGTTGTTTTACTTCCGGGTATGAAACAGTCCACAAAAATAACTCACTATTCATAAATAATTTGTTTTTAAGTGTTCCAAAGGTATTATATGATCATATATGTGGATATAGTTTACTCTGAAAGGCTCCAGAAAATTGTGGTTTGGCCCCTTTAAAGCAGTTGATATGGAGAGTGGGCTCCACAGGGTGTTGAAATGGAATAATACTGTATTACTTTGTAAACTGTTGTAAGTAGATGGAAGGTTGGTCAGCCAGTTAATGGAAGTGTGGACACTGGTTTTCTTCACGCAAGCCTCGCTCCATAGTTCACCATCTTTGTGTGTGCTCCTCTCTGGGCACCTGGTCTGCATCGCAACACAATCAAAACTGATAACAACTCAACAAACATGCATGTCAAAAAATAAACAAAAAACAACAACTTTAGGTGATGCTAACACTAGCCTGCTAGTATTAGCATCACCTATTACTGGTGAAATCCGACTCAAATAAGACTATCAACAGGTGAACATTTGATTTGACAACCAATTAAAAAAAAAACCAAAAAAAACAATTGGATGTGATCTTTGTGTGTCTGTTCATTTCTTCCAGGTGTTGAAGTAAAGCTGCAGCAGTGAACTGCCATTTTATTTAGTATGTTTTCTCCTATTTAATGTTAGTCTTAGGGAGGTTAATGTCTGTCATTTTTACCCTTTTTTATTTTGCAGGGCAGATTTCTGTGTATAGATTTCTGGGGTTCTGTTTGTTATTTTGATCTTAGTTCACCCTGAAGACTTTTGCTGCACCTTTAAGGTATTGTTGTTTGTTATTATCCAATCTGTAAATAAATGTGTTATCGTTTTTTAATGGAGACAATCTTTTGGTGTTTTTGTCATTGGTCAGGGTAACAAAAATTGTACTTTTATGTTATGCTCCTCCAGATCACCAAGACCAGAGAAGGGGAGTAACAGGATGGTACACTTATTTACGCCATTTCTTTTCTACCTTCATTGAAGGCCCAAATCACTGTACAGTCACGGTAACATTCATCCATTCACACACACACACACACATTCACACACTGATGGTGGCTCTGCAGCTAACCTTCCAACAGAGGCAATGCCGGGTTCAGTGTCTTGCCCAAGGACACTTTGACACATGGACGTGCAAGGCGGGAATCGATCTTGCAATCTTCTGATCAGAGGCCAACTGCCCTTTCCACTGCACCACGGCCGCCCCAAATGCAAATCCTTTTCTTTTTTTTTTATATTCCATCATCCACCTCAGCTTAACATGGGCATTCACCTGAGCACAGGTGTCGGCTCACCTTTGCACAGTTGGTTAGTGTGACGGAATGAGGTGCTCTGCATGTGTTGGTTTGTGTGCATAGGTGTGCGTGTGAATTGTATGTTGACAAGTTTGTGAAGACTTTTGAGCCAGCAGGTATGTTTGTAACAACTGAGTGTGTGGACAGGCCCTGCCCATTTTGGACAAACACTCACACTTGACTGCAATGATCATAAACTTTCAGCATCTTGTTGCCTGTTTATTTTAGGATTCTACCGTCCTTCTCTTGTAGTCATCCTCTAACCTCTATAACCCACCTTTTTCCCCTGTCTTTTGTGCCCCCTCTTTCTTTTCTGTCCAGCCCAACAGAAAAAGGATACAAACATAAGTAATACAAATACAGTTTAGTTTTAATTACAAAAGGGGTTTATACGAATATATATCTTGTGTGTCTGATGATTTTTAACCGCTGATCGTAATAGTAAAATCTGTCTAACACAAGAGGTTCTCAGCTTTTTGCTCAGCTGTTGGACAGGACAAGTTAAAATAAATAGTAGATTTTGAAAGACGTGTGCATAGTGAGCTTGCAAATGTGGCTCTTATTATTTGCACATTTTTTGATGGAATATTGTGAAAATTTAATATTTTGAGCCATGACCAGAGCTGGACATAATATTATAAGACCGGATATTAACATTTAGGAATGCGGGCATGGCTTGCAAATAGCCTCGGTTGCTAAGGAAATACATTTTCTGATTCTTCTGAAACTGACGTGAATCTGTTCGGTATCTTTAGGCAACCAAAACATAAAATGGCTGCTACGGCAATAAAACCAACAGAAAAGCCACCATTTTGAAAACAGTGCTTTTTACATCAAACTTTCACAGACAGGTCAGACCAGCTCTATAGAAAGTGAAGGGGGGGGGGGGGGGGGGGGGGGGG
>BSAI01000162.1:22982998-22998704 GCA_036245035.1 Adrianichthys oophorus | reverse complement strand
GCGTTGCTTAGCAAGTAAAGTCGAATTAAAGGAGGGTGGTGAGGTCAGCAATAGTGTAGAAGTGGGCTGCAAGGGCGAAATGCAAACTGGTTTTCAAAAAAAGTTGCAGATCATGAATTTGCAAAGTGAATGTTCAAAGGTCCTTTTCTGTGCATTAGAACATTTTGATAAAGACCAGCTAAAGAACAGGATCAATAATAGTTTGTGTATAAGAATTGGATGCTTGTATGCCTCCTATAGCCCAGTATGTTCTTGGCGAGATTCACTCATATTCATGGTAGAAATTCACATCTGCTGACTAGGTTTTGACGAGAATTGGATTTGCTGCTGCAATTTTTGTCACAAGTGTGTTAATAAACATGACACTAATTTCTGTGAGGGAGCAGCTACTGTTGCACATTTATCAATGTGTGAATGTATGTGTGAATGGGTGAATGGGACCATGACTAGAAAGCGCCTTGGACCTTCAATGAAGGCAGAAAAGCGCTATATAAGTATATGCCATTTGACATTTACCAAAGGTGTTGAACTGCCTTATTTGTACATTGTTAAGGTAGCTAAGATATTGAGAAGGCAAGTTTATTTTATGTTGGGTGAAGATCTCCACAAAGGTTCCCACAAGCATGAAGTATGTCACCATCTTTGTGAGAGATCATTTGGAGATACTCCCAGTAGGAAGCGTTTCACCATCTATTGCAGAAGTTCCATCTGCATGATGGTGTACCTTATATAATCCTTCACTAATTTTTTGGGTGTTTAAACATTGAAAATAATTTTTTGTTTTTTCTTTACTTCTGCCCATTTACCAGTTTTGCATTGATGCTAACCTGGATCTCTAGCCCAAGAACAGGCCTGAAGGGTCTGACAGAGGTGCTTTTAGGGCCACATGTTTGTCATGGGAGGGGAGCAGATCGTGTAAGAACAGATGAAGGTATTGGGAGGTTGTTTGATGAGCAAAAGTAGGGTATCTAGTAAAGTTAGTACCTTTTATATTATTAGGATTGGAGTGAGAAGAACCACTTAATTTTTTTTTCTACCTTTCAAAGTGATGTGAAAGTCACGACCTGCAATGAAGAGGAAACAAACTGAAAATAATAGAGGATTAACAAGTTTATTTGGTTAAACTTCACATCTTTGTAACAAAGTAAAACATTTTGAATGGTTTTGATAGAGTTGCTGCGTAATACACCAGATCAGATCATTCCACTCTTTTTTGTTTTTTACATTGGAAAATAATCAACAACCTATGCTGGTGATGTGGATGCTGATGACCTCACATGTCATAACTATTCCCTTCATGCACACAGTCTCTGCTCCAACTCCAATTAATGAGTGATCGTAAGCTTGGCATAGAAAACTTAATTACCAACCTGTGCCTCTGCCAGTTGAAGCAGCCAACTCGCTGTTTATGCATCTAAACATCACAAACAAGGAGTCCACAATGCAGCCAACTTCCTGTTTGTGCTTCTGAGGCATAATGACACTCCCAAGAGAACTTTTTCTTTCACCATAATGGCGGTGGGAGAGCTTCAAGAGAAGCCTTAGAGATGCTGGTATTTTTTAGGACCATAAACAGTATGACACCATAAACACATCAATGTGCAGTGTCTGGTCTGATATCCTGAACTGAGTGCTAAACCCGCATGTTCAAATAGGCTGCCATCACAACAACAAATCATCTTCTATGAAGACTGAAGAGATTTGTTTCAGATGCATTCTAAAAGGTCAAACACCCCCACTTTTCTTGGTTGTCCCTCTCCTGGGGGGTGTGGGGGGGTGGCTGGCGCCTGCCGTGCACTCTCCTTGATCTCCTGCAGGTTGGGTGGGCAGTTGCCTAGAGCTTGGGGGCCAGTCTCCCTTACGGGCCCTTGCTCGTACTTGGAGCTGGGGTGGGAGGATGTTCGGAACTCCTGGGTGGTGGTGGGTGGCTGGTTGTGGGGGTGGGGCCCCCACTTGGTCCCCTGGCGCGGTGAGAGGGCTGCTCTTCTGGCAGGGCTAGGGCATGCACTCTTTGTGCTCTCGTCTCACTGCTGTCAGGAGTTGGGGCCCCATGTGCTGGTCCTGCGGCCCAGGCCCGGCCCTAGGTGAAAAAACATTTTTTGCGGGCCCCTACCACCACACACACACACACACACACTCACCACACCCTCACCAACGTCCCGAACAGTAATAACGTGATTGTTGGACTATCTTACAACAAGTATTCTTTTAAACTTAAATAAAACCACTTATGATTATTGATTTAAAAAACATCCTGCCCAAGCGGGACTTGACCAGGCAACCTTAGTATCACAAAGTAGGAACGCTAACTACTGCACCACAGTATTAGTTATGATCGATCAATCAATCAATCAAACTTTATTTATTTTAAAAAAAGGACTTCTTATACTTGTGCAACTCGAAATGCTTTACAATTAAGAACAAAAACAGATAGTAATTTTTTTTTAATCTATTAAAAGAGAGAAGCCCAATTCACTCTTTACCCACCCTCCTTCCTCCATTAACACACACAAGCAATGACCGCACAGACAATGAATACCTATATAAGTCAATTTTAAAAGAAACTAAAGGCTTGGCTCTGCTGTGAGCAAACAGTTTATTGGGAATCTCTTCATACCAGGAGCCAACTCAGGAACATCACTACAGTGCCCACATAGACCGGGTCAGCAATGGGGCCCACTCCACAGCTTTGGACCCCAAACTGCCCCACAAAGGGCGACAACTGTGGCAATGACCCCAGACCAAACCAGCAACCCCTAGTACAAAGGATCCCCAAAGGGAAACACTGAGTCATAAAACCTTAAAAGAAAGATGTTAAAATTGAATGCATAATATGTATGTTAAAAACATGAATGAAAAATGACACTAAATGCACAAAATAAAATTAAATACAGAGAATAATATACATTAAAACATGATAAATTATTCATAAATAAGCATTTAAGATTATCTTAAAGCTGTGTTAAAAATAGGTGAGCCTCTTTTTAAAAAAAACTCTGTTCTCTGTGGCCCTGAGGCTATCCAGCAGGCTGTTCAACATGTGAGGACCATAGTGGCAGGACGAAGCCTCACCATAAGTTTTGGACCTCACCTTAGGCACAAGTAAAAGTCCAGCGCGAGATGACCTCTAGATCTGTGAGGGCTCATATTTTAAAAGTAGATCACCTAAATAAGAAGGTCCAAAACCAATGAAACATTTTTAAACCTTTAAAAGAATCTTGAAATCAAACCTGAAACGCACAGAGAGACAACGCAGCGATTTTAAAATGGGTCCCTGGTTCTCCTCAGAAAACTCATTCTGTAATATTTGTAAGCTCGCAAAAGATTTTTTAGGTAAACCAGAGAGCAGGGCATTACAATAATCTAAAGGACTGAAAATAAAAGCATGCATCAGCACCTCTTTGCTGGCCAGAGAGAGGAAAAGACAGACTCTGGCAATAGAAGATGATAAAATCCTGTCTTAACATTTTTTAATATGAGGAATAAAATTCAGCTCAGAGTAAAAAAAAATGCCCACGTTTCTCACAATGTGAAGCATGATTTTAAGAAGCATCTCTGTTGTTAAAGGTTTAAATATTTATAAAAAAACTAGATCGCCAGTTATTTTATCTTTTTTTCATCTCATCTGGACCAAAACTAGAGTATTCTTTAACCAAAATGCAGCAGGGAGGGATTTCCAAGCAGTTGAATGTAAATTAAATAGACAAACCTCTGCTTTGAGACTGTTTTTCTCCTCTTACTTCCCTTCTTTGACCTTAAAGCTGTCACTGAAGGCTTGTTTTACTGCTTTTTCATCCTTAAAGTTTTAAAGCAACACTAACAGCGCCCCCCCAACCTAGACAGTGGCAGCTTCAGGTAATGAGCAGCAGCGGGAAAATGTATTGAATACATCAAACTTTTGAGTTATTTTATGTATGTTTTAATTACTTTTTCATTTTTATACCAAATGAGTGGCGTTTCCTACTGTTATACACTTATAAAATATGTCATAAACTTTAAAAACAAAAAAACCTTAGCCTAATCACTGTATGTTGGCGCCCCTTCCAGCAGATGACACCCGAGGCAGCCGCCTTGGTCGCCTATGCCCAGGGCTGCGTGCCCTAGTCTTGGCTGAACTTTTTTCCATGGGCCCTACAATACGGGTTTGTGTGTGTGTGTGTTTGGGGGGGTCCTGGCCGCCGCTGCTGCTTTGGCAGGAGTCTTGGTGTGGGGATGGCCGGGAACTCACTTTCCTTTTTTCTTTTTTTTTTTACATTTCTCTTAACATAAACACTCACCTGAACACAGGTGTCAAGCTCACCTTTGCACAACCAGCATACACAACAGAATGAAATGCTTTACATGTGTTGGTTGGTATGCATAAGTGTGTGTGTGTGTGTGTGTGTGAAATGTAGTTGTATTGTGTTCATGTTGACAGGTTTGTATGTGAAGACTCTTGGAGCCAACAGGTATGTTTGTAACATCTGAGTGTGTGGATAGGCCCCGCCCATTTTAGACAAACATTCACGTTCAACATAAAGTCCAAACAACAAAATGATAAAACAATCAATATAAATAAAGTTTGGTTTCAATTACAAAAGGAGTTTATACAAATATACACCTTGTGTGTCTGAAGATTTATAACCCCTGATTGTAACTGTAAAATATGGCCAACACAAGAGGCTGTCAGCTCATATTTGTTTGCTCAGCTGTCGAACAGTACAAGTCAAAATAAATAAATAAAATTACATACACAATCAAAGGTGCTACATTCTCATCCCAACTTGACCAAAATATATTTTCTGGCTTTAAAAGTCACTGTAATTTACCAATTTGCTTGAGAATCAAATAGAAATGGATTGTTAACAAGGGGCTTGCACAGTGGTGTAGGGAGTAGCACTTTCATCTTAAATTGAAAAGAGTCTGGCTCAAATCCTGGCAGGGAGTTCTTTGTGTATTTTGCATGACCTTCTTACTGCATGCCTGGGTTTTTTCCCAGGGACTCTGGCTTCCTCTCCCAGTCAAAGAATATTAACTGTGGGTCAACTAGTCACTTATTTTTCTTGAAAGTGAGTGTGTTATATTCTGGCCCTGTATGGTGACCAATACAGGGTGTCCTCTGTCCTCGCTTAAGAGTGGCTTGGATAGGCTCCAGCAACTACATGACTGGTAAAGGGATAGAGCAGGTGAGATAGGCCTGATAGGCCTCTTTGTGATTGAGCCATTTTTAAAGAATAAATGTGTCAGAATGGGAAATGAGCAAAACACGTGTTAAACCTCTGCACATTTTTAATCTGCCACATTTATTGGGCTTCCTTTTAAGGTGTCATCTGTGAACATGGTGCAGTCCTTCGCCTATGGACTTCCTCCTCCACATTAAGTTCTCCATCAGGATGAAACAAATGAGTTGTTGAAACCACCATCGGGGCACAACTGATTCTTCTTAAACGTGGGAGTTTATAGAAATTGTGGTGAAAAAAATGTAACATCATGGGAACAGTTTGACTTTTCATCAGTCTGCCATTTTCTTTTTTCTTAAGTAGTTTTTTCCCCTCCCTCTCCCACACAGACTAGGACGTACAAAATCCTGAACATAACTTCCTTATTGTACTCTGATTTAAAAGCAATTCATGTCTTTGGGAGGTATAATAGGAAGACTGCAAACAGCTAAGGGAATATTATGAAATGTCTTTATTTTACATGAAGTAAGTTCAATTATTTTTATATCTTTAAAACTAGTCAATAAATTGAGGACTTAAATTGTAGCAGTGGCACAGAAAAACTTATGGTAGCGCAAGACATAATACAAAAATCTAAAATTCTTTCTGAAAACCTGAGTTGTTGAGCTAGAATGTTCAAATAAAAAAAAGACTATATAAAAAAATATAAAAGCCATAAGAACCAACTCTAAACATACAATTATATGTGAGTCATTTTCAGTTGCTTCAAAATCGAATGTAATATTCGAGTTAAATTATCTTTTTAGAGAGGGTGTGGGGCGGCTGTGGTGCAGCAGTATGGTAGTCAACCTCTGATCGAAAGAGTGCAGGTTCGATTCCTGCCTTGCCCGCCTCTGTGTGTTGAAGTGTCCTTGGGCAAGACACTGAACCCCTCATTGCTTCTGTTGGAAGATTGGCGCCAGCGTTCAGCAGCAGAGTTACCATCGGTGTCTGAATGTGTGAATGGCCTTCAAGGAAGGTAGAAATGCACTAGACAAGTATACGGCATTTACTATTTTATTAAATTTGTCTTCAAGATCTTTAATGAATATTTGTATTTTGAAATCTCACAATAGCTTGAGTCTCAATACTGGAAACAACTGCTGTAGAGCCAAAACTGGTCCATGGATCATTTGGAATTGGGCTAGACAGAAACCATTCACGCCTTACATTGTTTTCACAGTTGTTATTATTATCTGATACTGAGAAATGTTTTACCTTGGGAAAATACTGGAATATCTCCTCCTCATTTGTTTGTGGCTTATTCTTGATGCCTTACTACGCTCACATATTTCAGGGCTTGGCCACATTTGCCCTCATGAGGCAAAACATGGGCAAAAAGGTATGAGGAGCACAGGTGGCTCAAAATAGAAAAACCACTTGCTGAGCACATAGAGCAAAAATGTTCATGCACAGGTTCTTCTACGGTTATGCTGCGGACAACAGGTAAGTTGGGTGAACTAGGTGAGATGCAGGGATTTTTCTTTTTTTACCTTTAAGTCGTCCAGACTGCTCAAGAGGCCCGTAAGTGCTGCTGATGGGATAAGTTCCTGCTGTTCCCTGCAGAAAGCCCACATCTACTCCTAAGGGCAGTTGTGGCTAAAGCTGCACTCACACGACACGATTCACACATCACATTTGTGTTGGACAACATTATTTTGACATGTGTCAAGCTTGCTGCTTAATTTCTGTCAAAAAATGTGTTCAAAAGCTAGACACTGCAGACTGGGAAGAGCTAACATCAAATGTTTTCAGCATGATCACTAAATTGAGCAGTGCCTGTGATTGTCTCATTAACAATGCATGGAAGACGGATGATGTTGAGGGATCAGTTGTATTTATTTTGAAGAGCTCTACAAAAGCATTAATAATCACATCTCCATGTCTGGAGTCATGAGATCATTCAGAGACTCACCCAATATGGTGAGCTTCACCATCTACTGCAGGAGCTACGTCTGAATGACAGCGCTTTCAGCAGTACTTCCATCTCTCTTTGACTCAGCTTGATGACTTGCTGTCCCGCATTAGTCTGAGAGGGAAAAAATGAGAATGAAAATAGAGAAACGTTTGTAATATTGCCTCGATGAAAATGAGAAAAATATCATAAGGTGCTCAGCAAGCCTGAGCAGGCTGCCTCCCCATGTTTTAGCAGCTCTCTGTCTCCCGATTAATCAGCTGCCCAGGGGCTGGTGTGGCAAGTGAGCAAGCTAGTTTCAACCCCATGAGCCCTTCAACAGCCTGGCAGCCCATCCAGAATGTACCCACCTTTGCCAGACAGTAGCAGGAACAGGACCTGGCAACCCTGTGGCCTTGAAAGGAATACAACAGGTTAAGAAAATTGATGAATGGAAGTTCAGGACAAGAAAAATCGCATCAATCCACCATATTGAATTTGTTCTTCATCGAGTCACTGAAAATATCATATGTCCAAAGCTGAGTCCCTGATTGGTGGACGCAACGCATCGACCTTTTCAGGTTTGTCTTGCCAAGTTCAACTATTTGAACTCTAGACCCAAACCAAGCAGCGACATTCAAATCGTGCAACAGGACCTTAGATCGCGTCTGTACGTTGACTTAGCATTGAAACTTGACGCCCTTGACACACGAGTGGGCTTCGGTGTGAACGCAGCTTAATACTTAACTAATGACCAGAGTACGGTGTAAGGACACTAAATGACACCCTTACTTCATACATTATGTTTTATTTTCGATGGTAGCTCTGTAAGTGTGTGGCGATATCCCATAAGCACTTGCACTCATCTTAAAATGTGCTTTGAGCCAGTCACTCCTCTATAAGGCCTTTCAAGGGCCCAGACAACCCGAAAACCTAAAGTACTGCTTATGGCCTGGGTACCAATGCACATGACTATACCTTCTTTCACATATTTTCTAAAAAAGGATTCTCTAGCCGGTAACACAAAATGCATTCCTTCTAAATCGAAACCCTCAAGCTTAAGTTTACCTACTTTACCATAAAACACAAAAGATCATATTTGGAAAGTTTCTTTTTGCAGAGTAAAGTGGGCAATGACAGTAAGAAAAAGGGAGACTATGACTTCTAAGAATAAAAAGCTGCATCAAACAAACAAGACCTGGAGTCCTACTGAAATACAGATTTATTGGGACAGGTTATTCCTGCTCATCAACATAAAGTGACCAGCTTTCAAATTCTACCAGGATGCTATTAATTAAGTTGCATACACAGTGGATTAACATTTATCATATTTAAAATATACTTGGTTTATGATGCACGTATTCGTTGATGTTGTTGGATTCGCCTATTACACCTTAAAGACCAGTCCATGAAAATATCACCCCACATTAAACTGGTCCATTTATGAACAACCTTGCTCTAAGAACTTTGTAAAGAACCAGAAAAAGCGCTATATAAGTAAATGCCATTTACCATTTTAATTATATTCATTTTAATAAGTTCCAAAAGCCCAGTACTGATCCTAATATCACTGACTCAAAATTCTAATATTAAAAAAAGGCTTGCTTTCTTCAGGTAACATATGTTGATTCCTTTTTACAGTCATTTGTTTGCAATGCTGATTTGGGATTACAGATTTTGAGAGTTAAAAGCAGTAAACGCAAACAATAAAACATTAACCGTCACAGAATATATTTCCGGTCCACCTGTGTGTTCCGAACACTGCCTCAATATTTAGAAGTGGCTATTGAAAGACTTTGACATTACATTGAAAGATTAAAACAAAGCCAGGGTAAAACACTATTAATGATAATTATCTACATCAATTCAGTAATTTTTTTTTTTATGATGAGCATGCTAACATCCCCAGCCCTAGTTTTTTAAAGTTATTTTTCTGTTTCAGGAAAAGTGGATAGTAAAGAGCAACTTACTCTTTTGAGGTCGGGTAATGGGTTTCAAACATCTTTTGTCTTTCACCACCCTTCAGTTTACCATCTTTCATAGATTGACAAAAGGAAATACCACAAGTTGCCCCCTGTTCATCTGGGATGTTTCCCTACAGATATACAGTGCTCATGTAAACAGTGATGGTTAAACCTGGAGAAGAGTGGCCTCTCTAAATCTAAGTGGTGCTCTGTCATATGTCAGTCATGACCTGCATGTAAATCTAAAAGAAGCATGTTAGTAAATCCGGCCACAACTAAATGTGTTTTATCATTGAATTTGCTTCATTATATTCTGGACACTTTGGGGGAAGTAAGGGGCTGAACGGTCAGCTGATCACCACCAGGTCTTAAGTTGCATCTGATGACAGGAGAAAACCAAATTTACCTTGTTGGCCTAAACAAGTAGTGAGCAACTCTACTCTGTCAGAACCTCTGGCAGATAATCTTTTATTACGTCTTTCGAAGGTGATAGTAAAAGATTACCACCTGGGTGATCTTAAATTTCAGAGTTTTGTGTGACAATGGTGAGTGGGGATGGGTATCCTTAGGGTTTTATTGATACTACTTTTAGATTCAGTACTGGTATTATTATTATGGTATTATTAACAACTTATTGGTATTCTTATTGATAATTTTCTGTGTGAAGACAATGAGGGAGAAGACAAATTATATATATATATATATACAAATAAGATTGCAGGCGTTCTGCATTCCCATGTTTGTTGTTACTCGTCAGCAGAGAAATACCTCTGTCAGAGTGAGGATATGTAAGCAGCCCACCTCCCTTCACACTGGAGCAGCAAAAGCAGTGAGAAGGGAGAGATACCCCGTCTTTTTAAGCCACGCTGTGCGCGCATGATTGCCACACCCTTACACTGGTACCAGTAACAATACTGTTAGGGCTGAAATGTATCATTCTGGGAAAAATTGGTGGCACAGGTACTAAACATTAACAGTTTAGTTACCGCCTCTCTAATGGTGAGTGTTTAGAATCGTGCATGGTGCAGGTGTTTTTTTTTTTTTTTTTTTGCCTTGAGTAAGAATGTTGTCATGGGCTGGAAGCACTACTGCAAAAGTACCATTCCTGGAAGATTGCAGAATAAATCTGGCTCTGGATTTGTGATGCTTTCTGTTGTCTTTGTGTTTGCTCCGTTTGTCTTCAGCAAACATCACATGTAACAAAACTAGAGGACAAAATCAGAGCATATTTTTTCAAAGAAGAGGGAAGATGGTAGTTGCTAATTGGGGTAAATTCATGTACCATGGACACAATGAATGGACACAAGGAATGCACACAGTACCGCTCATCGTGTGAATAAGTGATGATCGACTGCGGCCAGATGAGCTCTGACATTTTAAATCATTTAATGCTGCAATCTGCTAATTAGCAGAGAGAGAATCCAGCTTTCAGCCACAATTAAGATGGGCCTCTGTCAGAGGGAGTGATTCATCTATTCATCCTCTGAGCAGATGCGGAGTGAGATGGGGATATGGATCACAGGTGCACAGATATAGAAAGACAGCCGTGGGATTTGGGGTAGGAGTGGAAGGGAAGTTTTCAAGTCCCACAATACAGGAAACTGCTTGCACAAAATAACTCCAACAACATAAACCACACTTTGAGAGCTTTTGCACGCACACACCTGTCTGAACTTGCTCAGCAAGAATCTGAACATGTTT
The DNA here is from genome assembly GCA_036245035.1 of Adrianichthys oophorus. Taxonomy (NCBI): domain Eukaryota; kingdom Metazoa; phylum Chordata; class Actinopteri; order Beloniformes; family Adrianichthyidae; genus Adrianichthys; species Adrianichthys oophorus. The sequence continues at coordinate 22,987,947 of BSAI01000162.1, read as the reverse complement.
GGGTTCCCAGTACTAAGTTCTGACTTGTGGATGGGAAGATTAATATAATAGTTAAACTTGTTTGGAGTGAATGCAGACTGATAGGTTCTGGTTGTTGGGCTGCCAAGGCATGGATGTTGTTTGAATCTAACAAAACATTCAATTGCAATCAGTTGATTTAAAGAAACCAACCCGCAACCAATGTTGTCTCAAAGTGCTACACAAAAAACAAGATACATCAAATCAAGCCAAACAATCAGAATCATTTGCGTTTTTTGGGGGAAAAAATTACTACAAATAAAAATACTTCCTTTTCTCTTCGAGAGTGGTACCTCACCCCAAGCTCGGGTCCTCCACCATAGGCCTGGGAGCTTGAGGGTCCTGGAGTATCTCAGCTGTTCCTAGAACTGCACTTTTCTGGACTGAGATGTCTGAGGTCTTTCCAGGGATCTGCTGTAGCCACTCCTCCAGTTTGGGTGTTACAGCCCCGAGTGTCCAATTACCACGGGCACCACTGTCACCTTCACCTTCCAAGGTTTCTCCAGTTCTTCTCTGAGTCCCTGGTATTTCTGCAGTTTCTCATATTCCTTCTTCTTGATGTTACAATTGCTTGGTACTGCCACATCCACCACAACAGCTTTCCTTTGTTCTTTATCCGCCACCACAATGTCTGGTTGGTTTACCATTACCATCCTGTCCGTCTGTATCTGGAAGTCCCACAGGGTCTTTGCTCTTTCATTCTCTACCACTTTCTGAGGTGTTTCCCATTTTCACTTTGGGGTTTCCAGTCCATATTCTGTACACGTTTCTGTTTCTTGCGTGGGTTTTCTCCGGGGGCTTCCTCCCACTGTCCAAAAACATGCTTCATAGGTTAATTGGTCATTCTAAATTGTCCCTAGATGTGGATGTGAGTGTGAATGGGTGCGTGATTGTGACCAAACTGTTGTTGGTTTTGGTTCTTATCAGTTATTCTTATCAGCTGAGACACTATGTGAATGATGACAATTACAGCATTGTGGTTTAGAAAATGAATGAATGAATTCATTAATGTTTCTGTATACTATTCCAGCCACTTTGTTGTGGTGGTCCATGTGTGTATTCCCAGCCAGCATCTTACACCCTGCAGTTATGTGCTGGATTGTTTCAGGCTCCTCACAACACAGCCTACACCTTGGGTCTTGTCTGGTGTGGTAGATCTGAACCTCTATTGCTCTGGTGTTCAGGGCTTGTCCTCCAGCACTGCATCCTCTGCTGTCCATTTCCTTGAGACATTCACTGAGCACACTGATTGTATCAAGCTCAAGGCCCCAACTGACAGTCTCAGGGTGCTGGACTTGGGATGGAACCCTCTATGTATGGTGAGGAGCTTTTGTGTCTTAATATCCGTGGTCTGTATCTCTTCCAATGGCCATCTGATTATTGCTGCAGGGTATCTAATGACTGGCAGTGCGTAACTGTTTATTGTCTGGGTCTTGTTCTTGCCATTAAGATGGTTTCTCAGGACTTGCCTTACTCGTTGGAGGTATTTGGCCGTTGCGTCTTTTCTTATTCCCTGCTCCAGGTTGCTATTTGCTTGTCAAATTACAAGGTACTTGTAACTGTCCTCAATGTCTGCTATTGTTCCTTCTGGGAGTGAGAACCCCTTCAGTGTGGACTACCTTGCCCCTCTTTATCACTCTCAAACCTGAAGGACATCCCAATGTCAGTACTGTAGATCCTGGTTGTGTGGAAATCAGTGTGGCTCTCACTCTTAGTGTATAGCTTGATGTCATCCACGTAGAGCAGGGGTCCCCAAACTACGGCCAGATCCGGATTGCCTCCACATTTGGCCCGGCCCCCAAACACTATCAGAGAGACATTACTTGGTTATTTTTTTCCAATCTGGCCACACGATCAAGACCTACAAAGAACATATTATTCCACCCTTTTGCAGTCTGTGCCCCTATCTGAATATCCCCCAAATCCCTGTCAAATAGAATAGAAAACAGTGTTCTCTTTCTACATCGCAATCCACCTTTTCCGGTCTCACTGATTCTTGAAAAAATTTCAAACGATTTTTTTTAGACCTTTTTGAGAACTTTTTTTTTTTGGTTTGAGACCTTGTTAATCAATCTTCTCCATGCCATAAGTATGACATTTATTACTGATTTAGAATTTGTTCATAGATATGTTGATTGATTGAGAGTTTTACTAGACAATGGGCCATGTTACAGTTGTAGTGATTTTAAAACCTTTGCAGAAGCATTTGGTTTTTGCCATGCAACTTTCAAGCCCTTTATTTGCGCAATCTCATGGACAGGCAGAGAAGGGACTTCAGATAGTGTCAAACTTACTTCAAAAAACAAAGGGCACAGGCAGGGATACATATCGCACTTTCATGAGTTATCAAGCCTCGCCAGTGGAACATGGAAAATCACCAGCAAAGCTTCTGATGGGATGGGGACTGAGAACTACACTGCACCACAGAAACAACACAAAAGAGAAAGTGACAAAATTAAACTTCCACAACACACACAAAATATCCACTATGATAAATCTTAAAAAAAACTTTGGAGCCATTAAGTAAGCAGGACACTAAGATAACAGGATTCCTCTCTGGAGAGAGAGAGAGCCACTGCTCTGCTGGAAGTTGGTCCAAGGTCTTGAAGAAATCGGAGGAGTTTGCTGAAAAAACAGGAAGCGTTGGACCATGCAGAGGTGGATGCTCCAGCTGGTACTGTGCCAGTTGATTTGACATCACAGGGACCACACAACACTGGATCATCTGAGCGGACAAATACATTTCTTGTGTTGAGAGAACCTACAAGGACTCCTAAACCACCAGATAGACTAAATTTGTGAAATGCAATGTATACACTAAATGAAAAAAAAAACTTTGCGTATATGTGTATTGCTGTTAATGATGGTTTGTTTTGGCACTTGTGGAGAACTCTTGTTAAAATACTACTTGAAGAAAAGGGGGGATGTAGTGATAGTATGTTGTCCACTAGGTGGTGTTGTGTATGGGTCAGAAGGTATTTAATGACTGTGCATGGCTGTCATTCATTTCTCGCTAATGAACTGGTATGGAGAAGCAGTGTCATTGTTAAAAAAAAAAAAAAAAAAAGGAAATTATCTTGACAATCTTTGTCCTCTCATTTATGATTCAACATGACACAGAACATTCTCCAGCCTCAATACTCACCTTTTCAGATTAGCATACTCTTCATCTAGTATCTCTGATTCTGACTCACAACAATCACTGAAATGTTTTCTGAACTTTATTCTTCCTAATCATCAAGTTATTTTGCTGTTTTACTTTTGGTTTGCTTTTTGGTTTTTCTCTGTTTAAATTAAGATTTTCTTGGTTGTGTTTGTTTATATCTTCCTATATTCAACAAAAGCATTAATTACATTGTTTATTTTTTTTAAACAATCTTTAGACAAACCTAAAAGTCTTAGATGCTGTAAAAAAAGTTATGAAGCTGGTTCTGTATGTGATTAACCCAGAGTAGGGACAAAATAAAAACAATAGTTTCCAAAACTGTACTAATAGTAAAAACAACATTTTCTACAATTTGTGATGCAAATTCATCATTGTTTTGATGCTTTGTAATGAATATTTTGATTGTTTTTTACTTTGTCCACATCTGTTTTGATGTTTTTAGTGACTGATTCACAAGTAAATGTAAAAAAAGAATCAGGTTTCATAGTTACTAAACTTTAAGTTTAAATTACAAACTAAATAAACAACTATCAGATTCAAATCACCGTCATAGAATAGAAATGCAGTGATTGAATAAATACAGAACAGTACTGCACTTCATACTTTTACGATTGGTTGCCATAATAAGCTAAATTGTAACTAACCATTAGATTATGGTGGTAACTTCTGCAATGACAATACTGATGACCATAGCTGCCAATGTTTTATTTTTATGTATTTATTTTAACTTTTTTTAAAAGACCCATGTAGTTCAAAATCATATTTGCAGCACATAATTTAAAATTTGCAAGTGTTTGACAATACAAATGAGACAATTAGAAAAGTCAATAATAAGTTAAATTATGAAAAAATAAAAATTGTACATTGTATCAGCATTTTTAATTACAGTTGTTAAGAACAAAAAAAGTAACTAATTGACAACAAAAAGACTATTTAGGGATGCACCGTGGCACGGTGGTTAGCGCTCTTGGTTCAATTCCTGGCTGGGAGACCTAAATAGGCATCACCAATGGGGGGGCTATCTGTGTGGAGTTTGCATGTTCTCCCCGTACATGCATGGGCTTTCTCCAGGGACTCTGGCTTCCTCCCACCATTCAAAGACATGCTTCATAGGTTAATTGATTACTCTAAACTTGTCTCTAGGTGTGAATGTGAGCGTGTAAAGGTGTGTGCTTGTGACCCTGTGACAGACTGGCGACCTGTCCAGGGTGTTTCCTGCCTACACCCACAAGTAGCTGGGTTAGGCTCCAACAACCCTGTGACCCCATAAGGGAAAGAACAGGTTTAAAAAATGGATGGATGGCTAAGCTGTTCAAAGGCTGCATCAAATCCATGCCATTAAAAGCAATGTATTTTCATAAAATCTTTTACAGGGAAATTTATTGAAAGTTCTTTAAAAGATAACTTTTTTATAAAATAAACAATTAAATATGTGCAAGGTCTGAAATACAAGTTGAGTTTTTGTTACACATAATAGCCAACATGAATGCCATGAAAAATAAGTATTTTAACAATTGTATCTTTCAAGGCTTAATTGTCGCTCACAGTCACCCTCATATTGTTGTTTTAACATGTCAAATCTAAGCTGTAAGAATAATAACTAATAATAAAAATAACTGTAATAATAAAAATAACTGCCAATAATAAAAATAACTGTCATTTGTCAACCAAACAACAACAAAGACCAGTCACCAGAGAAAATTAGTAAAATAGTTGTACTTTTAAACTGCACAGTTGTGTGCTTTGGAGGCTTCCTCTGGACCGA